>CAUYON010101109.1:0-64887 GCA_963573935.1 Arctocebus calabarensis | reverse complement strand
ATCAAGTTACTCATGTCTATTAGAGTTTTTCTTATAAATTGAGGTGCATTCTGGTTGGGTGCATAAATATTAATAATTGAAATCTCATCATATTGAGTATTACCTTTAACAAATATGAAATGTCCATCTTTATCCCTCCTTACTTTAGTTGGTTTAAAGCCTATTGTATCTGCAAATAAGACTACAACACTTGCTTTTTCTGTTTTCCATATGTGTGGAATATAGATGACATCCCTTCACCTTGAGTCTATATTTATCTTTTAAGGTAAGATGAGATTCTTGTATGCAGCAGATATCTGGTCTGAGTTTTTGTATCCAGTCAGCCAACCTACGCCTCTTTAGAGGACAATTTAAACCATTCACATTAATTGAAAACGATGATAAATCTTTAGAAAGTCCAGTGGACTTTTTAAATCCTTTCATCACTGTGGAAGTTGGAATTTGATAAAAAGTTTCTGGATGAGTATACTTTTCTGGTGGAGGATTATGCTGGTCATTATAGAGGATAGGTTTGAGAATATCCTTGAGAGCTGGTTTAGTTATAGCAAATGTCTTCAACATGTGGATGTCATTAAAGTATTTAATTTCTCCATCATAAATGAAACTCAGTTTAGCCTGGTACAGGATCCTGGGTTGAAAGTTCTTTTGTTTTAGGAGATTAAACATCGATGACCATTCTCTTCTAGCTTGAAAGGTTTGATCAGAGAGATCTGCAGTTATTCTAATATTCTTCCCCTTATAGGTTACGGATTTCTTACATCTGGCTGCATTCAGAATTTTCTCCTTCACATTAACTTTAGTGAAGTAAATTATAATGTGCCTGGGAGATGTCTTATTTAGGTTGAGTCATGCTGGGGTTCTGAAATTGTCTGCTATCTGAATTTCAGAATCTATTGACATGTCTGGAAAGTTCTCTTTCATAATCTCATAAAGAAGAGACTCTGTGTCTTGTGACGCCACTTCATCATTTTCAGGTATTCATATAAGGTGAATATTGGTTTTCTTTGAGTTATCCCAGAGCTATCTGACAGAATGATCCATTTTTGCCTTCCATTTCTCTTACTCTTTGTAGGTTGGGGAGCATTCGAAAGCTTTGTCTTCAATGTCAAAAATCCTTTCTTCTGCTTGCTCCATTCTGTTGCTGAGGGATTCTACTGTGTTTCTCAGATCTTTGAGGGGTGCAACTTCTTGTCTCAATGTGTCAAAATCTTTGGTCATTTGGTCTTTGAATTCCTTGACTTCTTGAGACAATTTTTGAAATGCTCCCTGAATTTCTAATTCCAACTTTTCCTTTATTTTATTAATCTTGTTTGCAATCCAAATTCTGAATTCGATATCTGACATCTCAGCCATCTGTTTATGCATAGGACTGTCATTTGTGTCTGCTAAATTGTTCCTTGGGGGGGTTGATCTACTCTGGTTGTTCATGTTGCCAGCGGTTTTCCACTGATTCCGCTCCATGATTATTTTGTGCTGTTTGGCTGGATGAGTAGACAAGGATAAGTTGGGCTGGGGGTTCTAGGAGTAGTTATTGACCAGTCCTTTGCCTGAAAGCTGGGACTGATATCTGTACCTTTTCTCCTAGAGTTTTGCCAAGGACCCATACAGTGCTACTGCCTGAGAAACTGGGGACCTTCTTGGTTTGGTGGGGTTAAGTGGCTCTGTCTTATTTTCAGCTGGTCTCTGTCTTACCCTAGAGAATCAGTTACTCTGGGTTGAAGTCTGAGCTGTGGAGAAATACCAGCAGTTAAGTCACCACCCCCCCCCCCCAGGCAACAATTGGAAAAGGAAAATCAAACCTTCCCACTACCACACACCCAGGGTACCACTTTGGAAAGTCTTCGGGTGATTGGCCCCATTGAGGTGGTCCCAATCAATTGTCCCAACCAGCACTGGCCTCGGATGGAAGAGTTGAAAAGTCTCTGGCAACTAGATAGCCGGGGTCTGCTGGCAGCTCTAGTATAACTTGCTCTGGTGTTCTGTGAGCTCAGGAGGGCCCCCCCAGCAAGTAAATTAGTCTGGGAAGGTTGTACCTCCTTCCCCACCATGCACCTCAATCACACCCAGTCACTGGTAACCCTGCAGGGCTGTAATCCAGTTCCCCCTAATAAGCATATGCTCCAGAGGTTTGCACCTGCCTGGGTCACAGGGAGGTCTGTGGCTCCTCAGCCAGGCCATCACTCTCTGCCACCCTCTGTCACTATTTGGTAGGGGGAGGTAAGGCCTGACAACCTGGGTGCTTGATAGGGGCTGGGGTGATTCACTCAGTTCCAGCCCTGTCCCTGATTGATGTTGCTGATAGAACAGAACATGTTCACAGAGTTTATTTCTGTCCTGGCTATTTTCCCCTGTGGATCAGACATTGGGCTACAAATGGAAATAGGGCTGACCCAGTCTGTGAGTTCCAGCCCTTTGTCTCAGCTTTCATCCCCTGAGGGCCAGGTGCATCTGAAATGGAGTAAAGCAGTCTCCGCCCTGGGAGTTGGCTGTCTCTGTGCATGTATTATAATCCCTGATCTCGGCCTGGCTGGTACCGCCTAAGGCATACCCTTCACTCCCAGGGCCTGCACCTCCACTGCAGGACCGCTCTGCTAGTGGCTGCCACCAGAGAAGCTGCCCAGCTTACCCTGGCCACCCAGAGAGACTGGGAGTGTCTCTTCAAAACATCCCTTGGGGTGCAAGCCCCACTGCCATTGTTCCTGCTGATGTGGCTGCTGCTCCGTGCCTCAGGGGACCACCTCTCCAGTTCAGCCTCCTCTCATCTCACCCTCCTCTCCCCACTTCTGAGCTGACAAATCAGCACAGATCAGCAACAGTCCACGCCCCATCCACAACCCTCAAGAAAATGTCCCAGAATCTGGACTCTGTGGAGGATAGGCCTCCAGACCTTGGGGTGAGAGTGGAGGGGAGTTCTGGGAGTTCAAACTTGCAGGTAGAGAATATATACAGTTTTATACAGTTTTATACCTGGCAGTAGAGTGCCATGGCACTCTAGTAGGGGAAGGAGGTCTGGTTTTTAGAGGGTCTCTCCCATGGGTTAGAGTGGGAGGACATCTGAATTTTGCTTGCTTGTTTGTATGGACGTATGGAGTATACTGTGAGCCGTTATCATGGGGGAGGCGATTCCCATCCCCTTGGTACTGTGTTCTGTACCTTTTGTTTGTGTCCTTGGGGTTTCCCCAGCAGGTCGCCCCAACAGGGTTGATGTGTGTTTTCGACCTTCTCTTTTGGCTCAGATCCAAACCATCAGCTTTCTTGCTAAATTTCTGTCCTTTAACTATCCTTCTAGATGGGAACCTCTGCAGAAAGCTGGCTTCAGACTGCCATCTTGGCCCCTCCCATATCCTTTCTAAATTCTACCTAACTCTTGTCTGACTTTTGGTTATGTTTTTCCATTTTCTCAACCATTCCTTTTATTGCCTTTATCATTCTTATTTTAAATTTCCTTTCTGTCAAATATATTAATTCTTTAAAGGTGCAGTCTTCTGTAGTAGCTGCCTCATGGTCCCTTGAGGGAGTTCCTCTGTTTTGGTGTTTCGTGTTGCTCTAACTGTTCTGTTGGTTTCTCCTCATGTGTTCTTTCTTCTTATTCACCTGCTTGTGATCCTTTTTCCTTCTTAATTCCTACTTTGCTTCAAATTACCTTGTCTCAGAGCTTAGGTCTTGAAGTGGCCTCAGTCTGAGCAAAACCAAACTCCAAACTCTTCTTTTGGCCAAAAAACATGAGTCCTTGCTCTTGATGAGAATATGTTGCAATATGTCGCCAGGACACCAGGTGGCCAATGTGTGTTTTTTTTTTTTTAAGGAGACAGAGATCATAGCCAGCAACCTCTATGGTCCTTATTCCTAACTTAGTTGACCTGATTTTTTCCTTGGCATTCAGACCCTGCTGGGTTGGGATCTTAAAGCTCACAAGAATCCTTCAGGGCAGGTCTCATAGTGCCCCCTTATTCCAGTTCCTGTGAGGTGGGGAAAGTCCTTCAGCCTGTCCTAAGAGTGGAATTATGATCCTGGCAGGTGGAATTAAGATGGCTGTGCTTTAGGCCTTTTCTAGGACCTCACAATCCTCCCACAATGGCAGTCCCTTGGCCTCCAAGACCTTCTCAGTATGACTGCCTCACCAGCAGTCCACTCCAACTGGTATTCAAATCTGGTTGCTTTATACTGCTCAAGTCTGTCCACTCTTCTAAGCTTCCCCCTAAAACTGAAAACTTCATAAAATCTTTCTCCCATTCCAGACCTCTGTGTGTGTGTGGGGGGCAGCCAATCCCTTCCAGTCTCAATCACTTGCCTACTTTTTCAGATTTCCACTGCTCTGGATCATATGCTGTATCCAGCTCTGCTTCCTGAGGCACAACTCTGGGTAAGGTGCCAGGTATGGCTGGGTTCCATTTTTTGTCCAACATATTGTCATCGTCCTAGGAGACCTCAGCTAAACAATCCTTCTGGTCTGTGCCCTGCCCCTTCCATTGATTTATGAAAATTCTTAACTAAGTATATGTCGAAGATGAAAATGGGATCCTTACCTCTCACTGCTCACAAAAATTAATTTATGATGGATAACAGACTTAAACCTAAAGCATGAAACTATAATAATGCTAGAAGGAAATGTTGAGAAAACTCTTATAGACATGGGCCTAAGCAAATAATTTATAAAGAGAAACCCAAAGGTAATCACAGCAACAACAAAAATAACAAATGGGACCTGATTAAGTTAAAAGGCTTTTGAACAGTCAAGGAAACAATCAATAGAGCAAACAGACAACCTATAGAATATGAGAAAATATTTGTATGCTTATATACAAAATATTTGTAACTTAAAATTAAGTTATATATATGCATATAGTTATATAGACTAGCATATATATAACTTAATTTTATCATATGTCTATTGACATTATGCCACATATCATTGTCAGTTAATGACAGGGTTGTATGTTCTGAGAAATGCATTATAAGATGATTTCATTGTGTGAACTTCATAAAGTATACTTACACAAACCTGAGTGGTACGTCTAGTACAAATCTGAGTGGTACAGCCTAGTACACACCTAGTATATGGTTCAGCCTACTGCTCGTAGGCTACAGGCTTATATAGTTTGTGACTGTATTGTATATAGGCAACTGTAACACAATGGTAAGTATTTGTGTATCTAAACATAGAAAAGTACAGTAAAAATATAGTATATAATCTTCTGAGGCCAGAATTGTGTATGCCATCCATTGTTGACCAAAATGTCATTATGTGGCACATGACTGTATTATACCCTGTAAGATAGTCTTAAATTTCATGTTGTCAAGTGATTTTTTCTTTAAATTTTGTGAACTTTATATATTTCCTAAAACAGATGCTTCCATACTAAGATTATAAAAATAAATTCTTCCATGTATTTTTCTCATATCTTCATATTTTTACTTTTTAACATTTCAATCCTTGGACTATATGGAACTTATTTTGATATAAACTTAGGTTTAACTTTATTTTTCTCCAAATAGGTAACTAGTTGTCCCAGCATCATTTATTAAATACCGACCCTGTATGGCTCTGGATTGTCTCTTCATCTACTAAATCTCTCCATGGATTGATGTCTGTTTTTGGATTCTTTTCTTTTTTTACCCATTCTTAAGGTCCTTTCATGTATTAGAACCAAGTCTTTTTAATGACTATAGCTTTATAATATATTTCAATACAGTATCTCATAGGGCTACTAATATTGAATTTCAGAAGAAGTCCACTCTCAGGCTTGTAAAATAGTCACAAAAGTAACTCTGTGGATCACGAGTCCACCCAGTCAGAAACAGAAAGAGCAGCCTGTTCACTACACAGAATTTTCTGATAGTCAGCTTGGCTCACATTGCTAACATTCACTTCACTAGATGAAAGGTCCTTACTGAGACACAAAAACTTGGATCTACAAGGGCTGAATGAGCCTGTAGGTCTACCCTCTCCTCTAACATCTCCAAAGAGGTTGCGATTTCTTTGAGTTCCGCACCACTATAGTGACCCTGGGGCCAAGGGTGCTCAGGTTTACTGATGGTCACACTATATTTGAAATATTCCAGTTGCCCAGAAAATGTAGATGGCCAAAAAAGGCTTGCCCTGCTTGCTACTATTAGAGTAGGAACTAGATGGGCTGGTAAAGACAGAATTGGCCCAGTTCAAACATTCATTCCTTCTATCTTGCTCATAAGCATTTACTGAGGACCAATGTGAGGTAAATGCTGTTAAGGCCAATGTGTGTGCCCATCTGTTCCTTCCTCGTTCTCTCTTTCCTCCCCACTTTTTATCCACCACCACCCCCGTCCCCATGAGGCATTTATTTCTCTATTCCTATAGAATTCCTTAGTGTACGTGAAAGCATGTGTGTGTTTGTGTGTCACAGGATTAATCTACTAAAGTCTCTGCTTTCACTCCAGCCTAGTTCCAAACACGTGTAATCAAGGCTGGTCTGATGTGGTGAGACCACCTCAGATGTATTCCAGGATTTTCCATCTCTGATCCAGACTGTTAAGAACCCTAGGGTACATGGAAGCAATTCAGAGAACAATTAGCTATCTACCTCCCCAACCTGTCTACTGACCCTAAATTTCTTAAATCCTCACTTCTCTGACCTGTATTTGAGGCCATCAACACTTATATATTTAATAATAAGTAGTGAGCCTACTTATTATTTGAGATCACTGAGCCTAATCAGAGAAGTGAAGTAGATAGTTCACACAGCTAGTTAGCCAGGTCTAACTACATCAGTGGCCCAGAGACACTGATGCTAGCTCAGTATTCTCTGTCATCAAGGAATTAAGATGCCTAACCGATCTGTTTGCATTAAAAAGTAGATGAGGTGAATACATTATGTGCACACACTCACACACACCCATACATGCATACACACACACACACCTTCATGAACTGCAGAGTTCCATGAAGACATTTGTGGTTTTTGAGTATATTGACAGAGAGGACCCTCAAGTTGAGATTTAAAAAGGGTTGTAAGGAAGAGAGGATAGCAGAGGCCTGTGTTTCTGCAGTGAAGCTTTGGAGTGGTAAAGGAAGCTAAGTACCATGTCCCTGGGCCTTGGATATGTGTGTTTGGGCCTGTGAAAAGGAGCTACTAAGAGAGTCACAGCAAACAGAGCACTCAGCCCCCTGTGGGGGGCAGGAGAAGCTCAGGTGTCTGGAAAGGGATGTATGGTATCCCTGGGTATGCACGGGCCTTCTCACCCCTGCTGTGGCCAGGCTGATTAAGCAGTGTCACATACTCCTCTCCAACCTCAAATGTCTTGAACATCTTTGAGATCAAGAATCAACATTACTTTTACTTTTGATTTTCCTTATTTATGTGACTGATTCCCTGAGGTTACTTCTTTTAGCCTTGGCCTCTTGCCTGTAGGCTAGACTTGCTCCAAACTGGACATTTCTTCACGGGCTATTTTCCTACAGTTCTCTACAAAGGCAATGCTGTCTATTATGCTCATAAGAACAGGCTGGCTCCTGGGCAAAGTAACCTGAAGGTGAATGCAAATGTGCCCTTTCCAAGGAGGCAGCCACTGATAAGAGGGCTTTTCAAAGTCAACATCCCCTGGCTTCTCATGGTCTGCCTCCCTCCATTCCTGGCTGGGGCTCCATTCCCCATGAGTCTAGAAAAGGCTTGTCCCAAAAGGCCCAGGCTCTGCTGGGCAGAAGTAGGTGGAAAACGAGTTGACAGGGTGCATGAGTGGCTATGTTTACCCTGCTCTTGGTGGGCAACAGGCAGGCTATTTCAGTTACACTCATAGCTGCTCTTTGTCCCTACACATCTGCTTTCTACTCCTTAAGCACTGCTGAGGCAGGCACTGTGTCCAGTCCAGCTCCATCCTTCACAGTGAGGAGCACAGTAGGCTCTCCATAACGCTCACTGTATTGAACTGCCACCATCACTACTCCAACACATGTCCCTTCAGGCTCCCACCAATGTCGGGCACTGGGGACATGGCTAGTACTGCTTACCTCCAGCAAGGTGGACAGGATACTTCAGCCACACGAGACGACCCGCAGCAAGATTTTTCAATGGTAAAAGCACAGCTCAGGCCACACACCAGAGGAGTGGGGGCTGTAGTGGTCATTATGGGCTGGTCCAGAGGAGACTGAGCATGTGGAGGAGGGAGCCTAAGGACCATGATCTGACTTAGTAGTAGCACAAAGAAAGACACAGGGTTTATTTGAAATGGGCTTCCTCTGTATGTTAGTGAGTATATCCCTCCCAACAGCAATCTTCCCCAAGCAAAGCCTGCCATCTCCTTAAAAGGTGTTGGCTCTGGGTCCATCTGCTTCCATCTCTCCCTGCTTTTGCCACAAATTCCTCTCCCATCTCTCTTATAGACCTCACCCTTTCAACTGGCACCTTCCCATCAGCAGGAACTATATTAAAGTCTCTCTCTCATCAGTTAAAAATAAACGTACCACAACCTCCATCTTCTCTCAGTCACTACATTTCCTTCTTGTTTTAAAAAGTAGGTTTAATTTTACTCATGTATGGTGAAGCTAATAGATCAGTAGACAAATGGCATTGAAAAGATTGTTTGTTATATTCATAGACTCTAATAGGAGGAGGCGCACCATGGGGGCTGCATGGGACAGCTCCAGGGTTGGTTGGGGCAGATAGAGTGAGGGGAGTGTGTGGGTAAGAGCCTGTATTGTGGTTCCCATGGGAAAGGATAGATGAGCCAGGATAGGCAGATGAGGATTGCCTAGTTTGAGTAATTTCAGTGGGCTCTGGGCGCAGTGGTGTTTCTGCTCTCTGGTACCTGACCCTGAGGTGATCAGAGCAGGGGCGTGGTGAGGAAGTTGAGGAGCTGGGCTCTGGATTGGTCCTTTTGTGTTTGAAAGTCACTTGTGGGTCATTTACTATATCTAGGGATCAGCAATCTCTCCAAGGGCAGCAAGGCACTAGATGCCAAAACATCAAATGCAGAAACCTGAAAACATGGCTATCCTCTCTTTGTCCTTAGCAGCCAGGAGTCTTGTGGCTTACATTCACAATTTTAATTTCCTCACTTTCCACTGCCTTCTCAAACAATGCAGTATCCTTTCCACTAAAATCACTCTTGCCAAGGTTCCAAGACCTGCTTGCTGAGTCAGGGTCACTCTGCTGCTTTTAGTTCACATGTACTTTGAGCCCACACTTCTATACATTTTACTTCCTCATTGCTTCTGAAATGCTCGCCTTTCTTCAGCTTCCATAATATCTTGAACTTCCATAATGCTGGTTACTCTTCTGGCTCTCACTGTACTTCTCTAGGTTGGAATGTCGGCACTCACTGACCCCTGTCTCTCATGACAAAAGGAGTGACCCAAGACTGAGTGCCAGGACTGGAGTATCAGTTGGCGTCTCTTCTCTGCCAGACTTTCTGCTGACCTCTGTCAGTCCTGCTCATTGGATAGTTGTACTCTGTCTCCCACCTCCCACTCAGCGTGCCTCAAATTCCACACTCTTGTCTTTTCCACATATCCTGGCCATGGTCCTGAACCCCTACCTCAGGGACCTGTTGTCTTTGACTCTTCACCTCTCTCACAGCCACAGATACCCATTGCTAAGTCCTGCAGCTTTTCCCTCCTGCAAGTTGGCTGAAATTATAGTATTACATCATTTCCTCTGCTTATAACCCACTGCCACCATTTCCTACCTGGATAACCATGTAAAGTTTTCTAATTAACCTGCTCAACCAGCCTCTGACCTCACTTTAAAGTAATTTTTCATGCTAACATCAGAATAGCCATTCTCCAAAACAGGATGCTGACAGTTTTGTATTTTGGAAAGATGGGTCCTTAGTAACTTAGGATAAAGGCAGAATTTTATAGGATGGCATTTGCTTCTCAATCCATCCTTGTGTCTCTTTTAAGACTCACTTCCCATTATCCTGGCATTAGACCTGGTATAAGGTGTCTATGAGGTCCAGAAAGGGCTTGTCAGCATGACTTGAAATGCAGTCAGTTTGGCATCTCAAGACAGATATCTGAAGTGATTTTTTTGATCCTTTCCCTTAATGGTACCTTCCTTTAGATCAGTGGTTCTCAACCTCTGGGTTGTGACCCCTTTCTAACAACAAAAATATATCCTGCATATCAGATATTTACATTATGATTCATAACAGTAGCAAAATTACAGTTATGAAAGAGCAACGAAAATAATTTTATGGTTGGGGGTCACTACAACAAGAGGAACTGCATTATTTTTTATTTTTTTTTAAATACAGATTTTATTTTTTGGTTGCAGCTGTCATTGTTGTTTGGTGGGCCTGGGCTGGATTCAAACCCACCAGCTCAGGTCTATGTGGCTGGCGCCTTAGCTGCTTGAGCCACAGGTGCCAAGCCATATATGGTTTATTTTAAACAGTGTGTTTGTTATATTTGAGGACTTGTATTAAAGGGTCGTGGCATTAGGAAGGTTGAGAACCACTGCTTTAGCCTGTAATCCTTCTGATCTTGATGCTTTCAGTTAGCTTTATTCAGGATATCTATAATTTGGCTGTGTCCAGAGACATCATGCAGTCTAAAGACACTGGGCCTTGTACTTGTTGTTTTTCTGCCTACACTATTCAGCCAGGCTGACTCCTACTCTTCCTGTGACTCAGATCAGTGATGAGCTGTGCCTAGAAGACCTCCCACACTGGGTGAGACGCCCCCCTGTGCTCTTGTAGTCCCCTCTGATTCCTATTAGGGTATTTATTGTGCCATATAGAAATTTTCTGTTTTCTGTCTTTCACACAATGTTATAGTAGGACCAGTCACATAATCTGTGCTATCTAGTGAAAAATTAATTGCAGGGCCCTCGTTAGGAAATTGTTAAGAATTTCAAAATGACAGCAGTAGAGCATTAAACCAACCTCAGGACCATAATGTGGCCATAATCCCTTGAAGCAGGCCCTGCTCATTGGAGCAGTGTCTGCCACATTCTCTGTTGTATGCCCGGGGTATGGCCTGGACCTGGCACCCAGCAGGCATTCAATAACTATTTGAGTTATGAATGGGGCAATGTGTGAGTATCACAAATTGTTGTCCCCATCATCCAATTTTTTAAATTTTAGAACATGGGTGGCAATGGTAGCATAATATGCTGGTGAAGCATATAAAAATTGTAAAAATATCAGTTGTCATCATATATATCAGTAGGTTTAGCTAATATTTAATAGGCAGATGCTTAGGAAAAAAATCAAAACCCAATTATATGTTGTTGACAGAAGACATGTCAAAAAAAATCATAGAGATTAAAAATGAAA
Source organism: Arctocebus calabarensis (assembly GCA_963573935.1). Taxonomy (NCBI): domain Eukaryota; kingdom Metazoa; phylum Chordata; class Mammalia; order Primates; family Lorisidae; genus Arctocebus; species Arctocebus calabarensis. Next base: position 53,634 of record CAUYON010101109.1, on the reverse strand, counting down.
GAAAAGACCAGAAGGCACCATGCAGACACAAAGAAAACAAAAGGGAGAACAAATCAGACAAAACAAAATTTACGAAAAATCTATTAAATAACACAGATGGTTATTTTCCCCTTGATAAAAGTAGTAACACATAAAAGATATGTATAATGGATAAAAATGTACATATATTACACAAAATCTATTAGAAAAACAGAGAAATTTTTAAAAATCACAGTAGGGGACTTAAAACACTCTCTTTGACTGATCAAAAAGACAAACGTAAGTAAGAACAGAGAGACAGTGCTTACTGCTGATTTTCCCCCTCATATGTATAAAAAAGATTCACACAAATAAATCCCATCCCAGCAGAAAAAAAATTCACTAGATCACCCAAAGTGGACAAAGCTCAGGCAAAGGTGGGCACTATTAGTAAACATACAAACATGACAATTTAACCACATATATATTAGATCTCCACATGCACCCCATCCCTGTACGAAATTCCTCTGAACTCTTTTGTCCAAGAAAAAGTAACAAATTTAATTGTACTGCAGAGTTTCCTGCAGTTTATGTTCTTTTCACACATAAGTCAGACTGGCACCATAGCAGTTTTTGACACAGACATAAGACAGTGGAGCATCCAGGGCAGCCACGGGGAATGTCCCAGGGCTTTCTGCCCCAAAGAAAGCATGCTTCTACACTGTAACTCTTCTAACTGTGACCTTTTCCAGTTAGTGTTGTTCAGGGATATCGACAGAAGTGATGAAAATATAAAGACAAGGATGATTGACACAGATGTCCAGCAAGTGCTGACCTCTGGGGAAGGAAGGAGGGATACAAGGCTGCTACGGTGTGAGTGCAACTGCTATGCTTGGCAATTGTGGACTGACTCAGAGTGGGTCTGATGATGATGAGAATGTTAATACTGAAGATGCAGACCAAGAGTTTCGGTGAAACTAGTTGGTAAATGAGAAAGGAAAAGGACAATAGTTCTCAATTAATATATAACTATACATAACAAGTGCTTTAAAGATATACATACCATTATGCTAGTGGATTTATTTTATGGTTAGACATTTTATTACTTTGGCCATACATCTAAAAGTTTAGATATTAAAATGGACACAAAATTCTACTTTTGTTCATGTTCTCATTAGGAAAATGGGGAATATTACTTAGGGTTAACTTATATTCAAGCAAAAATGATCCATTTTTTAGGTTTCTGTAAGTTCTTTTTAAGCATGACGCTAAAGGTAGGAACCATAAAGAAAATGATTGAGATATATTACCTTACTAAAATTACCAGAGAAATTAAAGAACATGATAATAGCTAGAAGTGGCCAGCATGTAACCAACAGGCACTCCCATGCACATGGGAATTTGAGCTGGTTTGTTCTTTCAGGAGATGGTCTTGGCAACGTGTCATCAAGGATGCAGCAAAGTGCTTACAGGCATTTAGATTTATAGACAAGGATGTGTACAAGGCGGTTCTTCACAGCTAGTCACAAAAGTACTAATTATACATTTCATAATCAGACATTGCTTAATAAATTATCTTTACTATAGCTACTACCAGGTGTCCCAAAAGTCACCATACATAGGGAAAATGAGAAATTGTAGCTAAATGTACCTTTATTTACAAAATATTCATTGCCAAATTTTGCAAAATGTTCTCTACGTATTGGCCATATCTTTGTAAAACTGGGTAATGAGTATTTTTTAAATCAAGGTTCGTTTAGTGACAATTTCCCATTTCCCTACATCTGATGACTTTTGGGACACACTAGTACAGTGAACATTAAATTCTGGAAGAATTTTTTTTACATAAAAATATTGCTATGTAGGAAAGGTTATTAGATAATTTGTAGCAATTAATAATCCAATTTTATAGCAAATAAAAAAACAAAGCAAAACCAAGAAAACTCAATAATGTATACTTGGAGAAAAAAATGGGAAGGGTAAATACCAGAATGTTATCTGGGATTATTTTCAGGTAGTGGGATACATTTGACATCACAATCTTCCCTTTCCCTCCTTCCCTTGTTCCTTTCTTTCTTTCTTACCTAGTATTCTGTGGCCAGAATTTTATTTTGTATTACAAACAAAATAAGGCATGTCCTTTCTGACCCTAAGATTCCCAGGTTTCTGAGGAATATAATAGGGGAAGCCTATGGGTGCTCTGCTATTTCGTCTGGGTCTGAAAGAGCGTGCAGAACTCTCTTGAGGCAGGTAATAGGAAATGGGTGCCTAGGTCCAGCAAATGCTGTCAGAAAAGGTACCATGAGGTTATAGCACCTGGAGGGGAAGGTGCAGAAAGCCAGCTGGAAGCACATGCGCCAGGTGAATATACCATGGGCTGAGATTTGAAGCCAGGTGCTGATGGCTCTGAAGGTGATATTAAGGGGTTGATGGAGAATCCTAGAAAGTGGTAGAGCAGGAAGATAACAGTAGTGGTGGTGGTACTATTGCAGTGCCTGTGTCTGACCTCAGGTGATACTGCTTTTAAAGTTCTGGCTATGATTCATGACTAGGGCAAGACCATTAATAAAAATAAATAACTAGAATAGAAACACCTGAGTGCTCAGCCCATAGCAAAAGGACTTTTGCTTTTCTGTGTGGGAGTTTTATCTATGGGAGTGTGTATATGTTTGCCTCCTGCACTGTGAGATTAAACAGAACTTCTTAATGCGGGTCAAAGAAGTTTGTAAGCCATTGCTGAAGTCCCATCAGACCTCCCCCAGCACCACCCTACTTTGGGGTGCATGCACAACTCTCAGATGCCTGAGGTGACACTCCTGGTTTCCAGAGAGAGCTGACCTCTTAGGCTACTTCCACAATCAGATATTGGTGTTATAGTTTCCCAGGGATGTCCTCATCTGGCTCAAATGCCACCACAGGGACTGGGAGTCAAAGATTTAGTTTACAGTTTAGCAAACTAAATCAAACTCGCCCATTTACCTTTGCTCTCTCCTAAATCCTATTAAAATACAAATAAGATACAAAAGCCAAAACTCCTATGGGGCCACAGCAATAACAGTTGGGAGGCAGGAAAGCAGGTGAAGCATAGTAAATAACTCAGCATGCTACAGAAGCTAAATCCTGATGTTGCAGTAGAGAAGCCAAATTCATACATCAGAACCTCATCAAGGCTCAAGAATTATAATCATCAGTTACCTTTGGAAGTGGGAGTGCAGGTAGATGAAGTAGTTAGGCCCCCATGACCCTTTTTGTACTCTGTCTCCCATCAGCAGAAGACTTGAGGTTTACTCCCTAGAAAGACTGATATGGATGGACTCTGAGACAAGGGCTCTGAAATGCAGGAATATCAGGAACTGGGTTGAGAAATAGACAGGTTGAGCCCCTACGTTGCTGAATGCTGGATCTGGCCTTGACCCCCAACTGCCACTGGGCTCCCCTATACAATCAAACTTACATTCCTACGAGGAGACTGGTATACTTCTTTTTGGAGAAATTGCTTAACTCTATAGAAAACATCCACTGAAAGGTTCCCCCAATAAAACAACCCAGCCAAATTACCATAGGCTGAAACCCACCAGTCAAAGAGCTGCACTCAGCCTCACTGATCCTCAAATAAGCTTTCAATGCATCACTCTTAAAGATGAACTGAAAGTCCTGAGTCATTGGATTCTTGAAAGTTGTTATCATTAAAGCAAAGTTGTTATCATTAAAGATACACAACAAAACAAACAGAATAAAGAAATTAATGGGAAAATAAAGCTTCAAAATATATTAATAAAAGAATATATTGCAGGTATGAAGAAACATTACAGTAAAAGGAATAGAGAAACAAAAATAACTCTTACTTATAAAAAAATTGTGAAAATTAAACACTTTAATAGATAAGACAGATGATAAAGTTGAGGTTGTCTTATGGAAAACAGGACAAAGGGAGAAAAAAGGAAAGAAGGAGAAAAAAGGGATAAAAAGGGAGAAAAAGAAAACGAGAGAGTAATCTGAGATCACCAATATCTGCATGCTAGAAGAAGTAAGAAAAATGGAGTAAAGAAATAATCAAAGAAGGAATTCAAGAAAATTTCCCAAGCCTTCAAAAGCTGTTTCTAAAATGAAATTGGTTTCTAAGAGATCAAGTACAATAGCAGAAGGAAAGGAAATATGAAATGAAAGCACCACTGGTGAAATTTTATCACACTGGGACCAAAATGAAGAGCTTGGAAACTTGCAAAGAGGGGAGAAAATCCACATGCAAAGGATCAAATATCAGAATGACTTTTGTTCCACAACAAGCAATACCAGAAAGCTGCTTTTTATAGATGTAGTGATAAAACACTGAAAACGGAACTAACAAAGACAATATAAATACACTGGAAAAATGAAGGAAAGAGTGGTGATGTATATGTGTAAAGGGGTTGGATATATTTTTAAAAAACCTTTCACATAAAGAAATAAAATCTATAATTGGGTTTTAGCCTTCATATGAAAAGAATACAGGGAAAGGGGAAAGGGAGGTGAGGGGGGAGTATGGGTGGAGGGAGGGCAATTGGTGGGATCACACCTACGGTGCATCTTAGCAGGGTACTGGGGAAACTTATTAAATGTAGAGTATCAATGTCTTTATATAGTGATCAAGAAAATGCCATGAAGACTAACTGTAATAGTATGATCAAAACATTTCTGAATGTATATGAATCGTGCCCTATGATTGCACCAATGTACAGAATTATGATTCAATAAAATTATAAAAAAAAAAAAAAGAAAATAAATATTCCAATGCAATTCCAGGATTATAAATATCTTCTGAATTTTTGACCTGCTACTTCCATTTCTGAATCTTAAAATTCCACAAAGCCATGAACTCTGCTATATCATACTTCTTTTATTCTCTCAAATCCATGCTGATTATCTTCAACTTCACTGCAACGGCTATTAAGGAGAGGCCCTGTGAACACTACAAACCCAGACAGAGAGGATGCACTCAAATTTCCCCTTGCCATGTCTATAAGAAAATTATTTTACTTCCTCGTGACAATTATTTGATCTTCCTAACTAATTGACCCATAAAAATTGTTTAGAGTTCCTCTTTCATGTCACAACAAGGCTTAGTACACATTTGAGTTGTGTGCATAAAATATGCTCACGTCACTTCTTCATGTATTTATAATCCCGGAGGCAGTCAGCCTTTAATAAGTCAACTTTTTATTTCTAGTAACTAGCAGAGGGTCACACAAAAAGTGGAATCTCAATAAAATACTTGTTGAATGAATAATAAATGAAAGAATCTTAAGAAATCAACCAACAGAAACAGCTACAATTGCTAAAATGGTTTTTGCACTACTAGCTATAATAGGGAAAAGTTTCAATTATTACCAATGTCGAATCTTAGAAAAAAAAGCTAAACAAATTTTGTTATATTAACTAATGAAATATTACGGGTCTATAATGTGATATTTACTATCTAAACAACACTATCATATGTGTCAAGTAATAAAAAGCAGATACAAATGCATATTATCAATTTCACAGCAAGACAAGTACATGAAATAATTACGATAATCATTGGACAGTAATAGTAAACTTGCTAATCATTTTTAACACTATAGAAGTATAGATTATTTACAATTTCTATGTCTTTAGTGTTGTAATTATTTATATATATTTTATAGTCCCTATATACTTCATTTTTAATGTACAACAGTATTTCAAATGCAATCTATAAAAAAATACAATGACAAAGCTCTAGATAGATAACTGCCAGCGCTTACGTGATGTTATTAACTGCTTGATACTGAATGCAATTGCTGAAAATTATTTGATTATGACCACTATAAAAAAATACATTTTACTTAAAACTCCAAACCTTGTACAAGCAAAATAACTGAAATTTGAGTTTCAAAAAGCAATACTTACCCTTTTGCCTAAATGATAGTAATTGATATTTTTATTCTACACCTTTTTACTTTATTCTGTTCCATCTCATTTTTTAAATGTAGGTAATAATTCCCTAAACTGTATTACCTACTAAATTCACTTAACTCCCAGTTTGGAAAGAGGACACTTTACTGAGTATAATTATAAAAATTTAAAATGTGTCATATATTCTTCTTTATGAGAAAATATTAATTACTAACTTATAAAGGACAACTTACTGTATTTCATTTTTTTCTCAATTGACAATTAGATGTCTAAGAAAGGAAACTGCTATACTATTATGGACTTCCCAAACTGTTACCATCATCTGATGGTAGTTAATAGAATTAAAAATGAAGTCTCTAGGATGACAGGCGTGAGCCACTGCACCCGGCCCTCACAGTTTTATTTCTATTACAAGCATAATCTTCACTGTCATCTTTCTTTACACATATAATTATTTCTATTAGTTTAATAGGAATCTAACACTAGAAAAAATGAAAATACTTATTTCCTCTTAATTGATTTTGATGATAGATTCAGTTGGTTAAGACAGAATGTTCATACTATTAAAATTAATAGAGATATAATAAGTTAAATTCTCTTTTTGCAGGGTACTAAACTTGCTGATTGGCAGTCCAGTGTTAATCAGTTTTCATATGTCCTAACTTTCTCCAAGGGAGAAATTTATGCATAGACAGATTCTGTTTTGAGGTCTCTCAATTTAAAATAATTTGGCATTTAAATGATGCATCAAAAAATGAATGTAGGCCAAGAAACTTCGTTATGTATTTAAATATATATAATAGATATACACATAAATACATATATATATATAATCTACTTCACAAGTGGATGAATAGCATACAGCAAGTTGAAAACTCAACTCATTTAACCTCAATATGAGATTATTATTATTTATATCTACTGTAATTGCTAATATCTATTCTGTGAAGACTCATTTAAAGCATGCAGATGCAATTGGGAACATGTTAATTACATTAGCATCTTTTCAGTTTCCTGATTTAAAGAGGTAGCTGTGGGAAAATGTAATCAAATTTTTTTTTTAATGAACTGATTTCTTGAGTCACCCTCATCAAAGAGCACATTTCTTACTTTGTGGAAATGAACATAATTTTTTTATTGAATATTTTATAAATATAAGCTACAAGGCACCTTCTTTAATCATGAGAACCAACTTTCTAAATTACAGCCTTATACAATTTGCAGGGATCAGTTAAATGAAAAAACAGAAAATGAATAGAAATGTAGCCATTGGCAATCTAATTTTAATGCCTTGTCGTTGTTTTCAAATATGTGTGCTTCTCACACACACTGGTACCTGATACTTAACGACTGCTTAGTTATCATTGCCTATAACCAAGGTAAACACAACAAATGTGACAGAGTAGTTTTTACTTTCCAAGTTTTAAAGAAATTATTTGGGCTTTAAAATAAAGGCAAAAATAAAATAAAAGCAGACAATTAGAATATTATGTTCACTGATTAAATATCATTGAGTATTTTAATTACGTTAAATTTCATTATGTTGTGTTTATAATTAATACCATTACATACCTAATAAGCTATTAAAAATAAAAGACACAATACTTTTGTGATTTTATTTACGAAAATAAAGATAAAAATTAAGTTTATCTAAGTTCCACTTACATATATTTTTTACAAGTTCACAAATTTGGGGGCTTAGTGAACTAGATGACTTAATCACCCATTTCAAAAGGTGCTAGCTAATTTAGCTTAAGTTACACCGATAGGGTGCTTAAATATTATTTAAACAAAATTTTATGATCTTTTCAAAGAAGAAAGCTGGGTGTTTCCAAAGTTTATAGAAAGTAGCAAACATCAAATGGAAGGTAGGAAACCTAGAATAGATATCTGTTCCATAATATTTTGCTTTAAGTCTTTTGATAAGATGTATATGAACAAAAGATTTTTAGCCTATAATGTTTTACAATTTAATATTTTATTTCTTGAATAGGGATAATAACATTCCCATTATAATTGATAATAATAAGCTATTTTAAATGATCAATTTACAGCTAATTTGCTTATTTTATAAAATCTATAATTGTTCAGAGCTTGCTGTTTGAAGATGCTACTGGCAGGACGCTTTTCCTTAAATTGCTTCCAATTTTTGTTACTCATATGCTAACTTTTCTTGCTGTGAGATCTAGAAAGAACCCTAATAACGACTTATTTTTAAGTATCAGACTTAAGTAGGATAGCAGTCTGTTTTTCAAACCAAATGGAAGTGAGGAAAGGACGTTTAATACCTCATACGGGACTAAATATACTCCAAAAATAGGAACCAAGGCAGGTACATCTTCAGAAAAATGTATAAATTTTGATAAAGAGCAGCTGAAGTTCGGATAGCCATTTAAGTAAAGCAATGTTTATGGTTAAATTGTACCAAAGTTCTTATATAGGTTAAGTCATAACCAAGTTCTTATATAGGTTAAGTACCAAGTTCTTATAGAGAACAAAAGAAAGATGCTGTGTTTTACATGCACCAAAAAGCCTGGTGTGAAAAGCAGACAGACATGACGAAGTAAACACACCAACAGCACCTTACCTGAAGACCGATGGGCCCAGGAGGTCCAGGGAAACCTCTGGCACCTTCATCACCTTTTTGTCCAAACATCCCCTGCTGTCCTCTAGGCCCTGGTTCACCATCACCTCCCTAGAGAAAAGCAAAAAAAAAATTATCACAAACTAGAAAAATCAATATGATATGGTTATAAAAATGTGGCCATTTCTAATTGAATCCAAGCAAACCGATTTGAGAATAACTATGTTAAAAATGGACTAAATTCCCATTAGCTGATACAAATATACCATTATTTATTTCATGGGCCACCTTGACTTCTAGAGTATGGCTGATTTTGATTTGATCATGTATATCCAGTGAAGTAAAATCTGTCTAATAAGGGAAAATAATGTTCATGATTTATTATCTATTAGGAACTTCTCAACTGGGTGTCACCTATTTTCACACTGTGTTTTTAAGAATCAGCTTGTTTAGCTGTATTAGATAATTTAAATTTGATTCAATGTTAAGCATACAAACAAAACTTACTACCTCACAAATTGACTAAATATGACACTTCATAACTTTAATCAGGAAGCTGCAAGGATTTAGATTGCTGAACAAACAGGATTACTTACAGCAATTCCAGGGGCGCCAACTGGTCCTTGAAGACCTGGGGGACCCGGTGGACCCTGCAATGAGATAAAAATCGGTAATTTTGCAATTTAAGCCAGAAGAGCCTTTGGCTGTTGGAAATCTATTAAACAAGTTTACACTCTGAGCAAAGCAAGACGCATTGCTTAGATGACTTTTGCATTTAGAGTAGCCAACCATTTCTATTTTACTCCTTAAGACTAAGACTTTCATATTTGAAATTAATTATAAACTGACATTTAGTGAAAGCACTCTCATCTGCAACACTACAGATATGTCAAAATATCTTTTTGGATAACATAAATCAAGTGGAAGATTCCCACTTGAAATTTTTCAAAATAACAGATTTCTTTAATGAGATACATATGAATGGGAAGGATAACATGAAAAATTTGTTTGTATACTATCTTCCAAACGAGTAAGATTCTGCTTCTATACAGACGGAATGCACTGATGTATGACTACAATTTTCACATATGCACATACATGTAAACTCAGTATTATACATCAAGTAGAACAGGACCTCTTACTTTGCACAATAGATGTCAACATATATTAAAAATATTAATAACTAGTTAGGCTTTATTCAAGATTAGGGAGAAATTTCAATGAAATTAAAGTCCTTGGATTATGTTATTCCTTATCACAACTGCCAAATTTGTCTTTAGTGTAGACTTTTGTACTCGGGCTGCAAAACATCCAGGGATAAAATGGCTGGTGTATTAGCACCAATCACATCTGTCGCTACTTTTTGTAACAGCATTCATCACATTTTCATAACAATCTCCTCTAGGTCAATACAAAAATGGCTGTTCACTTAATTTTCTTCATGAAGCACTGAAAGCTCCTTATTAGATACTGGCTTTGAGTACATGTTTTTTGATTTGTATGTGACAAAATGGAAAACACACATAGACAAACTCTTGCTTCATTTGGAAGTACAATGCCTGACTCAAAAAGCTCTGAGACTCTGGTTGAACTGCAAGCTGAACTTCTACATGGAATATTAACTTATACAGGGGCAACATTTTTCACTTGAAACAGCAGTTGACCAAATAACACTATGATTATCTAAACTTGGGCATTTGGTAGCTGTGCTGCTCAAGATAAAGAAAACTGAGACTTTGATGAAAACAGCTGACAGTATTGACTGTCAATGATAAAATTCAAACTTTCAGGCAAAAATCAGAATTCTGGAAATCTCACATCTTCCATTGTGGGCATCCCAGATTCCCAATTTTTTTTTTTAAAAAGTGATATTCTATCTAAAATACATCAATAATTTAGAGCCCTTATCCAGTCATCTGATATTTTCCAAATAAATCCTAGTAAAAGATTGCAAAACTATGTATGAAAAAGTCTAAGTGCAAGACAGAGCTAAGGGACATTAATGTTATAGCAAAAAAACTTACTGTTTTTATTTCAGATTCTATATTGCAACTGACACTTATCCAATTCTGATGGAGAATCAGAATATATCCAAATTACCTGAAAATATATTCAAAGTGCTCCTCCCTTTTATGACTACATAGTTTGATGAGCCTGAATCTTCTTCAAGCTTTCAAACAAAAGAACTTATCACTGTAGTCTGAAGTAGATACATGTATGAGAATAAAGTTTTTTTCTGCTAAACAAGGCACAAAAAATTCTAAAATGCTATTCACATTGTATTTTTTGTTTGAGAAAACTACAGCGATCTTTCATTAAAAGTGCCTTGAACTTATTATTCTTAATTTTCAATTTTTCCATACATAAATATTAAGGTATCACAGTTTTACTTCTTTATTATAGTAACCCACATGGGGAAAGCTCTTGGCTCTTCAAAAATATTAGGCCTATAAATGGATTCTGAGGCAAAAATGTTTGAGAACTTCTGGCTTAAATAATAGTTGCTTGGTTATTTTTAATCATAGCTTTTAAGGAAGAAATAAACACCTGTGGCTCAGCGAGTAGGGTGCCGACCCCATATACTGAGAGCTGCGGGTTCAAACCCGGCCCCGGCTGAACTGCATCAAAAATTAGCCGGGCACTGTAGCGGGTGCCTGTGGTCCCAGCTACTTGGGAGGCTGAGGTAAGAGAATCACCTAAGCCCAAGAGCTGGAGGTTGCTGTGAGCTGTGATTCCACAGCACTCTACTGAGGGTGATAGAGTAAGACTCTGTCTCCACAAAAAAACAAAACAAAACAAAACTTCAAATATCCTTTCGTCTAATATATAAGTATTTACTTATTTTTAAGAAATCTAAATGGAATCTAAGGAAAGTCATTTATTGCTGTAGTATTTGAATTTGCCCCCAGCAAACCTCATGTTGCAATTTGATCCCCAAAAGAAAGGTGAGGCCTACGAATAGGCGTTTGGGTCAGGAGGGTGAATCCCTCATGAAAGACTCCCTGTAGTCATTGCTCCTTCTCCGGAGGCTGGATTGTTTCCCAGGGAAACATACTAGGTCCTCCTGCCACACTCAGAGTGGGTTGTCATAGGGCAGAATGTGGATAGAATTGGGCCCTAATTGGTGCCTGCCTGCATACACTAAACAGTCTTTGCCAGGTTTTGAAGCAGCACAAAAGCCCTTAGGAAACGCCTCCCTGATGCTGATGCCAGCACCGTGCTTCTTGTACCATCCAAAGACCCATGAGCTAAATAAACCTCTTTTCTTTACAATTTACCCAGCCTTAGATATTTCTTTATAGCAACATAAAACAGACTAAGACAGATACTAGAGTTTGTAAATTTATAGTCAATACCAGTTACATCAAAGTTATACAGCTAGTTTTCTGCACACTAAGTCTCGTTATAATTTTATAGTACGTACCCAGAATATCAGCGTTGTTGCCTATTTTCTAAGGTTTTGTTACACAGGATTAAAAAATCACTGAAGAGCCTATTACACGTTAGATACTTCCTTTACCTGCAAGTTCTTCCTATTCTGATCCTAGGGTTATCGTTTGAGTTAGAAATATTCATCTCTCAGAGGACTTTGGTAATGATTCAATTTGAAACTCTAATCAATGCTAATCAAACTTCTTTTCAACACTTCTTTATGTGTTAGATTATGCAGTAATTCTAATGCTAGAAGCATCTGAATGATAGATGTATCCTAGGACAGAACTATAATAATCTATTAGAATATCTAGAAATGATGTATAAAGTTCTATACTGATAAAAATGAATAACTTTAGGACATATTTCTGTACGCTGCCCATATACATTTCTATTGGCGAACAAACTTGCACACTTAAAGAAAGAAAAATTCAAATAAACAACTTAAAAAACTAAATGTCCTTAGATGTTCTTTAGTAAGAAAGTGCTGAGGTGAAGTACATGAGACTATTATCATCCGTCAGGATGAAAAGGATGAAAGTTTTAAAATATTTATTTAAAGAGGATATAAAGTAAAAAAGAATAAAGAAAACATTTTTAGAGGCAAGAGTGAACACATCCTTTGTGTGAGAAAACAAAATCGCTTTGATAGTTTTCTGACTTTAGAGAAAAAACTCTAAAATAAGTATTTATAATATATGAGAACATATTTTTCAATTGGTGTGTATGTATAATAGAATGTAGCAATGGTATTAATTTTGGTATATATATATTATTTCTCATGATCATATGGAAAAAAGACTATTTCATTATATTATTCTTTAATTTGCAATCACAGATTTATAAATGTTGGTCTAAAATTATCACAATTTTCTTAATTACATAATTGAAAATCTCTCAGCATTGTACAGAATGTTGTACAGAAGACATTTAGTATTGACATTATAAGCTTTGGCTAGTTCAGTAAGTAGTATTACAGAAAAATATCCAAAACAAAAGATGTCAATGAATAATGTTTTCTCAGTAAGAAGAAAGAAACTCACATTTTCTCCTTTGTCCCCCTTGCTGCCTTTCTGTCCCGGTTCACCAATTTCACCCTGTATTTGGAAGATTTGAGTTAAAATTTGTCTCTAATATGCCACACCTGACATTGCCCTGTCTCTGTTATTCTCAAATTGGTAAATTTTACCTTTAATATAATCACATGCTATTGTTTAATGTCAATGTTGAAAATATAAAAATCTGGGGTGTCGCCTGTGGGTCAAGGAGTAGGGTGCCGGCACCATATACCAGAGGTGGCGGGTTCAAACCCAGCCCCAGAAAAAATATATATATATATAGATACATATATATAAATTATGGAGGGATCTCACTTTTTGCACACTATGCAAAGGTACCTTTCAAAACAACTAAGAGTACTTTATAAATGTCTTACCACAAAAATAAGTGAGGTGATGGTTATGTTAGTTTGATTTAAGCATTTCACACTGTATATCAAGTATCATTTTGTGTCCCATAGATGTATACAGTTATGATTTAATAAAAATTAAGAAAAAAAACAAAACAATAAAATTCTGGTTTCCTTCTGCTTCTAGCTTTCTAGTTGTGAATAATATATACACAAAAGTTGGTTTAATGTAAAGGAATACTACGCCTGGATCTATAACTAAAATACCAATTTTGTCCCAAATATAACTATTACAAACTGATAATGAAAGCACATCGATTTATAGAAACTATAATCACACATTAACCAAAACTTATTTTTCTTTTCTCCTTGTTTTCCAAATGCTAAAATGATGCACATTATCAGAGTGCCGGTTTAGAAGTTTTTAATATTATTTTATAATAAAACACTAAAATATATTAGGTTCGAATGTGACAACTCAGCTATATGTTTGGAATCAAGAGAGTAGAGTTTTTGTGTCTGTGCTGGTAAAAGATAACACAATTACCAAGTAAGTATGTCACTCATTATGAAGTCTCACTGTGTACTATCAAAGACAGAAGAGGTAATATATACGTAATTATTTTTATGTTCATTTCAGAAGGACATTTGTAAAAATAAATAAATTTTGGCATTGACTATATTTTTCACCGCCATTCTTCTTTAATTCAATTTCCTGTTTATATACCACATACTGTTTTAAGGACTGTATACTAATTTTCAACTTTTTAAATAAAACTTTGATGGAAAATGTGTGAAACTTTTTGAAAAAGCTAACTTTCCATCTATCATCTCATCTTAAAAAGATTAATTTCATCATTCTTGAAAAAAGCATCCTACATTCTCAGAGGATTTACTAACATACATGAGGAATACGAACCTTGTCCCCATCTTCTCCCGGGGAGCCCGCAGGCCCAGCGGGGCCTGGGAGACCCACAGGACCTTGAACTCCGTCTCTCCCTGCAGGGCCTTGCGGACCCTTTTCTCCCTGTAACGAAAATCCAACATTTCATTAATTTGATGTAAGAAACCTAAAAATTAGCTGTTTGATTATAATTTTGAAGTGTAGCTATAACAGCCATAAGCTCCCTTCTGAATTTGACAAGATAATTGCTTAATGTTTTTAATAAAAAAATTTTTCAAGTAACAAATGACAGCACAAAAGATCCCCACATTCATTAGCAACTGAGAATAGTGTCTTTTATTAATGATCTGTGAATCTCAGGCTATGGTCCACAAACATAATTAGGACTCTGCTTTGAATTTTTCTTTCAAACTTGTAGTTTCTAAGCAGATATTATATATTGACAAATTAGAGGCCTGACACTTGCACGAACTTGCTGAACCTCACTCCTTTTCATTAGTGCCACTGAAATAGCTGTGCAATGGACACTAGGCTTTAAAAACCACACAACGCATTTGCTCATATGTCCAACTTTATAACTTGTGTTTTCTGTGTAATTCTTTCCTATTTTTCCACAAATGTTTCATGATTTTTCTAGATTTCGATACTTTAAATTACTGTTGTTTTTACCGATGCTTACATGACAAGGCTATTAACTTTTTGGTTTTGTTTGGTTTGTTTGGTTTTAGATAATGATAGTATTTTCCTATGTTTAAATGTACCTATATGTGTAATGAAAAAAAAAAGTACCTTGATAATGAAGACCACCTCTGTAGATTAAGACATCCCTTCAGAGTTTAAGATAAATTATTTTCTAACAGGCATAACATTCACCAGTTTTGCTTAAGACAGTATTCTAGATTGCATTCACTGGTTCTATTTGTTCTTGTTATGCAAGAGGGTTATCTACAACTCATGATGCCCTGCATTACCTTACTTTCTCCCACTTTCCCCCATCCTCTCCTGCTCTTTACAATGACTTGGTTTCACATATTTTATCTCCTAATTATTTCTTGAGTATATTCACTTCATCTCCATCACTGACACCTTATTCCAAAATACTAGTATCCTTGGTCTGAGATGCAGATATAACCTCTTGCCTTTCCCCGCATTTATTCAGAGACCAAACCAGAGACATTACCTACATTTTTTTTAGCTCAATTTAATTCTTCTGTTCCTAAAATAAAGATGAAGGTCAGTGTGGCTTACCACGATCTAGTTTTGTCTACCTGCCCAAGGGCATGTGGCCAGGTAACTCTTGCTCTCTGCATTTCAACCCATCTAGATCTTTTTTTTTCAGTCCCTTAGATCTGATGCCACTCTCTCCTGTCATATGGTCTGAGTACACTTTGCTCCTTGGGCCTGGAATGCTCCATGAGAATCCTTCACGTAGTTAAGTCCTTCTCATCCTTTACCTGTTGCCTTAAATGTCTGTCTAAAAGGTCCCAATTCTAACTCTGGTCTCTGTTATAAACTGACATACACCACTGTATGTCCTTCATATCAATAACCCAAGTTTGTAATTATACATTAAATACATGAAATAACTTAGTGATTCTTTGTTTATTATCTAATTTCCCCAGCAAACAAAAAGCAGTGTCATGGCAGGAAATGTGCCTGTTTTTGCATTCCATTATATACCCTTGGCCTGTGGTTCAAAGTAGCCACTTAGGGAGCCTTTGTTGAGTTAGTTAATTAATGAAAACAAAAATAACAAAATATCTGCAAAACAAAGCTTGTTTATCCTGACTTGTCATTTGCTTGTTTTCATATTCTCTTGTTTTTCAAAAATATGCTATAATTATCATGTAAAATATACCCTGATGTCACTCTGGAGTTATTTCCTTATGTCAATTTTCATGATACCTAAGGTGTGCTGTGCTGTTCTCAGTAAACTTCACTGATTTAAACAACAGCTGTTTCAATATTGCCTCTTAATTTGAATTTTCCTGCTACCCTTAACTCCAAAAGTCAATTCTTTTTTATAAGAATATCTGTAAATAAGACCAATAGATTCTCATCTGCCTTCATTGTAGTACATTTAATCTCCAGCCAGGAATCACTTACCATTTATTACTTCTGATCCTGGGTCTGTGTGGAGTCAGAAGAAATCCTTCAGCTGATCCACAGCACTCTAAATTTAGATTCGCCATTTGTAAGATGATGTAACTCTCCCTACGTTATGTATCTGTTGGCTCACAACCGACACAACTACTGGAAACATCCACTCTCCTTAAGTAGTCAGTCTTTATTTCACCCCTTTGAGCCCTCCATTTACATTAATAACTAGACCTTACCTTAAAAATTGATAGATAGCCACACATTGCCACGTCCTTGTTTGACTTGGCATGGTCTTACATTTAACCTCTACTCATACCCTCAACTGTTATTACAATTCACAAAGCCATCCCTCCTTCCTGAAAAGCTCATGTATCTGTTTATTTTTGCTTTATTATTTCATCCTTCTTCATGGCAACTCTGGTTCACAGGCTGCTGCTGTGGATTCCAAACATTTATCACAATTCTGCAAAGTGGTAGAGAGCCATATGTTTACCTCTTCCTCACAAAATACTGACTATCTTCCTTTCAAAGATGAAAAAAGAGAAGTTTTGATGTTAAATAATCCAAATCATGAACTAAACAGATGATAGAGCTAGTTCCCAAGACAATTCTGGTTGTTTCCAAGCAGGCAGCCTCAGTCTGATTTCCTTAATCCCCTCACTTTTCACTGATTCTTTTCTTGGTGTTGGTAAAGTAGGTAAATATATATACAGTCCAGTGATGAGAAGCTTACGTTCCATCCTCCACCACTTCCACCTACTGCACATTCTTCCTCTGGCTCCACGCCCCACTTGGAATGGCTACACTCATCTGCGCCACTCCCCTTCCTCACGGTTCACTTTCTTTTTGAGTCCCATTATAACAATCCTAAAATTATGAATGCCTGCAAGTCAAATCTCAGCCTCTCTTTTTGCTTTGGATACTCAGGATCCTTTACGGCATCTAACAAAAGATCACTCCTTTGTCTCTCAGCCTACTTGATCCTCTGCCTCCGGACATTTTATCTATCAATATCTATAATCATGGACTCCTTTTCTCTCTTAGTGGATCCTTTCAGAACTCAGACCCATTATCATTTTTCATAAAGAATGAATTCCGGGACAGGCAGTAAAGCTCCGACCCATAGTCCTGGCACTCTAGGAGGCCGGGATGGGAGAATCCCTTGAGCACAGGAGTTCAAGACAAGCCTGAGCAAGAGGAAGACCCTCATCTCTGAAAAAAATACAAAAACTAGGTGGGAATGGTGGTGCTTGCCTACAGTCCCAGCTACTTAGGAGGCTGAGGCAGGAGGACCACTTGTGTCCAGTAGTGTCAGCTTGCAGTGAGCTGTGTGATGTCGCCGTACTCTAGCCCTGATGACAGAAGGAGATTCTGTCCAAAAAAAAAAGAGTCCAGATTTCCGTTCTCCTCCCTCATGGTTCAAAGCATCACTTTAATTCTAATCGATTCACAGATTTACAATCCTGCCACTGATCATGCTCTCTGCAAATAAATGTTTGAAACTTTAAATAAATATTTGGAGCATAATTTTCCAACTACCGTTGTCTAATTGTTTTGTATTACTGCATTGACCTCACTATATTTTGGAGTTACATGCCCTTCCCCAACCATTATTTCTACAACTTTCCCCCAGATAGATAATTAAGTGACACAGATTCCTATTTGTAACCTTGCATTCATTATTTCTCCAACACAGTTAATAGGTTTCTTTAAGAATCATTTTCCCTATCAAAATATGGTATCAATGCAATTAATCTGAAAGAGGTTACTATCTCCCTTATTTTTACCTGCTTTCCAGCCCCACCTCTAAGAGTTTCTAATCTGACCTATTAATTTGGGGATCCTGATTAAGCCACACATTTGCTATAAATATGTCATTAAATACTCATTACTCTTGTTTTCCAAATTCTCCCTTCTAAGATAGAGTTGGAGGGTATTGTGGACCAAGAACTTGTCTTCCACAGGCCCCTTAACTGTCTTCTTTTATGGAACCATAAACCTACTGATAACTGCATAATATTTTTATAACACAAGCTGCTTGGAGGAAGTAAAAACAAAAATTTATATTTGGGATGAGAAGGAAAGTAAAAGGCTATGCTTAACATTTTGTCATTTCTATTGGTTATTACTAGACTTTTGCATGGATCTCTATGGGCAGTTTTACCCAAGAGTCTTATATCCACCTTATGTTACTGTCCCTAAGTAGACACCCCCTTCAAAAGTACTACCTAATATGCTGTCCAGCACTTATTCTAAATAACTATTTGTTGAACAAAGAAAATAGAATGAACACTCTGCTGCAGTTGGAGGTGGTGGGAATAACTGGATAAGGATAGATGAGGTATTTTTTTCTGCCTTTCCTAGTCACGATGTCATCAATTACCAACACAACGCAGGTCCAAATCCCAAATCTCACCAGAGCTATGTCGATGATTTGTCATCTGTCTCACCATGTTAATTTCTTGTTATCATTCTCAGCACTTTTTCATATTCTGATCTTTGTTTCATTTTTTTGCTTCTTAATAAAACCAAGGGATATTTTCACTTTAAAAGCCACCATTCAATATTTCATCTTCACAGAAGTCTTGACTTCTCTAAATAGTATATTCTCAATTTCTACATTGCTTTTCTCTATATTTTATTATGCATATAGAGTATCGTGCTTAGATGCATATGGGGTGTCTTAGATTGTTAAATGAACATACATCGAACTATTTGAATGTATTTTCTTTTCACTTCCACCCAGTGCATAACACAATATATATTGCCTTAGGAAAAATTCTCAGCATATTAAAAGTGCTTTTTCTGTCACCTAAAACTTCCACCCACAGGTGGTATATCCCCTTTCCTACATTTTCTTTTAAATGTTTCTAAAGGTAATTTATTATTAAATTTTTTTATGTGCACATTGCTTTTGTGTGTCACCCAAAAATATGTGTTGGAAATTTAATCCCCCATGTAACAGTGTTGAGAAGTGAGGTTGAAGGAGAGGCGATGAGACCATGAGGGCGGAGTGAATGAATTTAATGCTGCTATTGCAAGAGGGGGATCATTATGAAAGGCAAAGTTTGTTTCCCTTTTATTTTCTCTCTCTCTCACTCTTTCTTTGCTCTCCTACCATGAAATGATGTGGCAAGAAAGCCCTTGTCAGATGCAGCCCCTCAATTTTGGATGCTCCAGACTCCAAAATCATGTGCCAATAAATTTCTATTCATTATAGAAATCTGTGGTTTAGTGTTATAGCCACACAAAATGAGCTACGACAGAAACATCTGAATAATATCATAGAGTAATGAGAAAAAAAGTGCATGGATAATGAAAGCAATTAACTTGCTAAACTGAAGTCTTAATGATAAAAACCATTTTGAACCATAATCCTATACTGAATTATATATGTTGACATAATATTTTTTGTGTATCATAGCCTACACTTTTTATCCACATTTACTAAATCAGTTTGTGTTTTAAAATTGCAAGACGAGAGAATTAAAAAAATATGATTAAAACAAAAAGCAGGGACAAAAATAGAGGAAAAATCTTAACAACAACAACAACAACAAAAAAAAAAACATAAACTGCCTGGAGTCCAAAATCATTTAAATATAAAAATTTTAAAATCCAATAAATATAAGATAAAATAATTGGTTAGATATTTTCCATCTCACTCACTGGAGATCAAAGTTCAAATTATAGGAGAAGGACTACCATTTTCAATGGGTTTCATTCACAGACTATGGAAATGCTTGAATTGAATTTATATTACAAAAGGTATGAAAAGTTCACACATTTCTACTATTAAGCAGCAAGAAATAGTTGTAATCAAAACTCCCAATTTTATTTTTTTTAAGAAGCAAAATGAGAAGCTTTTTACGTTCATAATATCCAACTCCCTCACAGCTATTAGGGTTTCATAAACTGTGAAAAAAAGTCATCTCATTTAGTTGAATTTGAAATTTTCCCCATTATAAATATAAAAGGAGGTGTGTTCATATGCCAGGCACATATACAGGGAGAATGCAATGGGATATGAAAAGCTAGTATTCTTGTGCATGGTAACAGTATAATAATGGATTTTCTCCTCGACATTACTTACAGGAGCACCTTTCTCTCCGGCAGGACCAGGCGGGCCCTGGGGTCCTGGGCGCCCTGGCAAACCAATTGGGCCAGCCGTGCCTGCAGAGCCACGCTCCCCTGGAGAGCCCTAGCACAGAGAGAAAACAGTAGTTTGTGATTAATGATGAATTGTTACTGGCTTAAGAATCACATACTTAACAACAGAACCTCATAATGTAGTAAATTATGTAAAAAGTAACTTTTAGACAACTCTAAGACCTCAAAGCAGAACAGCTGTACCCATCATTTTGGATATTAATTTTCAGCCCCAATATTATTCACAGATGTTGAAGCTAGAAAATATTGATAAGATAAAAATGACTTCTCCAAATGTAGAGAAACTTTGCCAAAAATATAGTTAAAAGAAATTGTAAAATTTGAACTTGACATAAACAAAGGTGGTGTTTTGACCTGTATTTAAATGAATATTTGAAATCAAACAGGAAATATTCTTCATCATGCGTAGTTAATCAAGAGTTCTGTGAAAGTTTCATTTTTAACAATCAAGTATTCCAAATATTAAAGGGGAGAGTATCGTCACTGTTGTATTTTTCAGGAAATAAACATCTACTCTTCTGTCAATGTATGTGCATTCAATTTAATAATATAGAAATATTTTTATAAAAAAATCAACCACATGTGTATAATTTCGCTAGCTGGTGGACATTGGACTACTGCAGAAGAGAAAAATTATTGTAGCATTTTCTAAGCATTGTGTTTAAGTTGGTGCAAAAGTAATTGTGGCTTTGAACCATGAATTTTAAATCATTGTAACAAGGCTCAAACCAATCTTTATAAACATAAAACCAATAAAACATATTGTTGCCAACGAGAGTATGTTTGTTTCTTCCTATAGCATAAAAATCCGTGCTTCAGGATTCAAGGAATTCTTGGAAAGCATTTTTGGAATCCTTCTGGCTGTGAAAGCATTTTCCCTGCAAAAAGTTGTCGTACTTGAATATTAGGAACCAACCTCACCCATACTATGTGATCCCTCCCAGTGCTTTGGCCAAAACAAGAGGACAAAGAACAATGGAAAAACAAGAGAGAAGGAGAAAGTTCAAGTAGCAGGGCCAGGAGGCAAAGTGCCTTCTTCAGAGGGTTCAACACAGCATGCAGCGTCTTGCCCCAGGCTAGCTCTGTTTTTATTTCATACACCATTGTCTTAATCATAAATCTCCTGAGAGAAAGACAAACAATTGCATTATGACTCTAGCTGCGCTTGAATTTTCAAACTAACCTGCTTCTTTAACTACATTAATTGGATGGATTTACTTTTATTGCTCTAGGGCAGTGGTTCTCAACCTTGCTAATGTCACAATGTATTTTCCTTGTTAAAAAGGGGTTCCGCCCCACCAGGTTGAGATTATGGTTAATTACAAACAAAACTTGGGACACAGGACATCAGAGAAGACCCCAGTTAGGCCACGCACACAAATCACAGGAGTCACCATTAAAACTCAGAGCCTTGTTTCTCAGACGGACTATTCTGGTCATACCAAGGTGACAGAAGAAAAGAGATACTTTATCACTTTACCTGGTCCAGCACAAATCTTGCTGTCTTTAACAAGGTTGAAACATTCTACATATTCTACATACCCTAACTTCACAAAAGCTCTCCCTGAGCGAGGAGCCCCGCCCATCTGGGCCAGTCTGCTTAGAGACCTCGGTGGCTGTGGAGTCCTGCTGGGGGAGGGATGAAATTTCAGCAAGACGCTTCTTGAGTTTTAAAAGCCCAGATCTCCAACAGCACGTGTCAGTGCTGGATTTCTCACATCCACTTCTCTCCTGTTTCTGTTTTTCCTTTGCCCATTCTTTGAAATAATTTCCTTAATTCAATTCCTAGCCTACTTATAACTAATACTTGAATATTGGTTTTAAGCTTATTAAATCATTATTACTACCAAAGCAAACACATCAAGATATGACTCTTCCCTTATGTACTCCACGCGAACCGCACTGGAAGACGTGGGAGTGGGCTGGCCAGAGGTCAAGTGAATACAGCCGGGATGAGGCAAAACGTCATAGCCCAGTTCATTCAACTTTTTTTTTTTTTGTAGAGACAGAATCTCACTTTATCGTCCTGGGTAGGGCGCCATGGCATCACACAGCTCACAGCAATCTTTAAGTCCTGGGCTTTGGCAATACTCTTGCCTCAGCCTCCAGAGTAGCTGGGACTACAGGCACCCGCCACCACGCCTGGCTCTTTTTCTGTTTTGCAATTTGGCCGAGGCCGGGTTTGAACCTGCCACCTTTGGTATATGGGGCCAGCGCCCTACTCAATGAGCCACAGGCGCCGCCCTTCATTCAACTTTTGAAGCATTGATTGTGTGATGCATGGTCAGCTGTTGTCATGAAGAATTGGGCCCTTTCCGTTGACCAATGCTGGCTGCAAGTGTTGCAATTTTTAGTGCATCTCATTGATTCACTGAGCATACTTCTCAAATGTAATGGTTTCACCGGGATTAAAAAAGCTGTAGAGGGTCAGACCGGCAGCAGACCACCAAACAATAACCATGACCTTTTCTTTGGTGCATATTTGGCTTTGGAGGTTCCTCTCAGTACAACCACTAAGCTGGGTTCGCCACGTGGGGTATAAAATCCACTTTTCTTCTCAAGACACAATCTGAAGGAGAAATGGTTCATTGTTGTGTAGAGAAGAAGACACTTGAAAATGAGGAATGCTCTGATTTTCAGTTGGTTCATGAACACCCACTTATTGAGCTTTTTCATGTTTCCTATTTGTTTCAATAATGAATGGCCATAGAGTGGTTGACATTGAGTTCTTAGGCAGCTTCGATTGTTGCTTTTGGTGGGTTGTTGTCAACTTCCAATGGCCGGTCACCACGCTCCTCCTTTTCAAGCTTCTAACTTCCTTTGCAAAACTTCTTGAGCCACCATTGCATTGTATGATTGGACATTTGTTAGTAGTACCTACGCCAAATGTGTCGTTGATGTTGTGAGTTGTCTCTGCTGCTTTACAACCCATTTTGAACGCAAATAAGAAAATGACTTGAATTTGCTTTTGGTCTAACACCATTTTTATAGTCCAAACAAATAAAAAATAAACAGCAAGTCATAAGTAACTAGCAATAAAACAAACGTAAAGCAAGAAATGCACATTAAAGTGATACATAACATAAGCACATTTACTATGTAACTATGTATTCCAGTATCAAACAGCAAATTTCAACAATGCAAAAACTACAATTACTTTTGCACCAACCTATACATTCAAGAAGTCAGGTCTAGAAGTGAAAACAACCACAAAAGAAAAAAAAATGTGCTAATCATTGAAGAAAAAGAGTCATGAGGATAGGAAGGAAGGACAGAAAGTGGATAAGAAGGGTAACAGCAAGAAGAGCAAGTTCAAGGTCTATGAATTCAGAGCACAGTGCAAATACATTCCTTAAATCACTGAAAGGACAGGAAAAAAAAGTTCAGTAATAAAAATACTCCTTTTTTTGTAACATAAAGATATCAATAGAACACAACATAATGAAACTAGGCTGTTCTGTTTTATTCAGGTTAAAATTAAAACGCCCAAAGATAAATCTCCACTTATCCAAAAGCTGATTGATTAATCCAGCATCAATGCACATATAAGGTGACTGTATCACATTTTTTGTTTGAATACTTCACTCGTAAATCTCAGAAAAAGATTACTACCCAATGTTTTTTTTTAAAAATCTAAAATAAGCATCCAATTTAAAAGCCGAGATATTTTATTTGTTAATGGCTATACAAAAATGAAACGATTTTGATTTGTCTGGCCATGAAATTTTTCTTTTTCCTTTCCTGACTAAATCATACTGTTCAATAATACCTGAGGAAGATATCCCACTAGATGGTGTAGAAGTTGACAGCTATGACACCAGAATGACAAAAGGGGAGAATCACGAAGAAAGCAGAAGCTTATATTAAAAGAATTTGTTATTTTCCAGTTACTGAGCCACTACATAATAATGACAGTGCTAAGTAGTTTGCATATGTAATTGCTGAATAATCGGTACATTTTTCAGGTAAAAGCCATAAGGCTGTGTACCCTGATTCACTACAAAGTTATTCCCACAATGCTTAGTAGTTTATAAATGGTGAAAAAAAATCCTGACTCATTGTGACCATAAAATTCATATAATTGTGTTGAATTTTAATAAGCAGAAGAAATATAACCATTTATGAACAAGCTTATTTGGGCTAACCCCTCTCTAAAATGAGCATATTTAAAATAATTCATGAAAATCCTTATCTTCTTTATCCAAGTAGTCGTTTGCTATCATCCATTTAGTGCATTTGAACTTGTGACTCAGTTTATTTTTGTGCGTGTGTTTGAACATGTTAATGTTCACGATTTTAAGAGTAAACTTTAAAACATATATGCCTTAAAATACATTAAGAGTTCATTTTAAATCTCTGTTCTTTGTTATTAGTATGTATATATTTGTTTGTAATTTTCTACATCAAAGATCTGTTTGCAGTTTTGATAACAATTCTACACCTGAGACATAATAAAACTTTTTCATCATGTTGTACTCCCAATTTTAAATGAAAATGCTTCTTGTTCATCTATGCTGAACTGTGAAATGGTTTGTGTTAATTCTCATTTTTAAGAATATATTGTCCCTAAATAATCCCCCCAAAATACTCACACACACATTCTCAGCATTATTTTTTACTTTATAGCTTAGCAGTACAGCAAGAAAATTATTTTCTCCAAAAATACATTCTAATTGTCCCTCTAACACAATATGTACATTTTTACCTCCAAATATTTGGTCATACTTATCTTCTGACTGGGGAAGCTTTTGATCTTTTCCTGTACTATTAAAATTCCAGCTATTTTTTTTAGGCCCAGGTAAAAATCGTCATGGCAAAAAATGGCATTTCTCTGAAAATTAGTAGCATGAGATGTCTTTCAAAGTTTTCCTTGTGGAGTCTGCATCGTACTCTAGGTTCTCTGCAATTAGTTTCTGAATCAATTAATACAGAACTTGGCACTGAATTCTGTGTGACAATTGTCTCCACGTTCTCTTCATTCATACTACCAAACAATATGGCATGTTTACTATATGTATTAGATAACTATAATTCATTTGTCTTTTTTCCATATATGAACATACTGAGAAAAAAAATACTCTCAATGTAGTCAATAAAATTTTCCAAATTTGCAGAAAAACATCAACATCAATTGAATGTTTATCTTCCCCTAGAAGATGTAGTATCAAAATTAAAAGAAATATATGTTACATTAATATAGTATGATTGAAATGTTACATGAAAATAACTCATGACATTGACTTGAGTAAAGAATGCCTATTAAATTTATAGTAAAGCATTGCTATTAAAATTACTTTAAAATGATATAAAATCCAAATAATTACTGTATCTCATGTAAAGACTGCATGCTTTGTGACTTTATGGCAATGTCTATAGTTTATACACTACTTTTCATTACAAACTTAACTTTTTAAAACATTCATAAGATTAAATTTCAGACTAGCACCTGTATTAAAATTGCTTGTGGAATCCATATTAGAATTAATAACAAGAATATATTACTTTTCTGTAGTTAAAAAATATTACTCATGATCTTGTCACAGCTCATAAACTTTGAAATAATGCTTGAAAACAACAGGAGATATTTTCCAATGTATATTTCTGCCCTAAAGTATAATTTCAATTTCATTTTCTATTAGTTATGTCAAACATCTATAAGCTTAGATATTTGCAATAACAGCATGCTTTCAAATGATTTTATTTTATATGTCTGCAAATGGAAAGTGAAATCTCTGATGGGACCTACTGATAAAGTAAATGATATAGCAAACTTGAAAGTCTTATTTAAGCATTCTCAGGCCAATTTTATAAGAATAAGCCTATAAACCCTTCATTAAATCATTAGAGAAGTCTCTCTCTTTTTTTTTTTCTTTATTGCAGACAGAGTCTCACTCTCTTGTCTCAGGTAGCATGCAGCAGCAGCATCGCAGCTCACTGCAACCTCAAATTCCTTGCCTCAAGCAGTCCTCCAGCCTTAGCCTTGGCCTCAGAATACCTGAGTCTAAAGGAGCATTCCATTACATCTGGTTAATTGTTCCACTTTTAGTAGATACATAATCTCTACCCTTGTGCATAATCTCTTGTGCTCAGGCTGGTCTCCAACTCCTCAGCTCAAGCAATCCTCCTACCTCGGCCTCCCAGAGTGCTAGAATTAGACGCGTGAGACATCACACCAGGACTAGAAGTTTTAGTTTGGTTTGTTTGTTTATTTGTCTGTTTTGAGACTGAGTCTCACTATAGACTCTTGGTAGAGTGTCATGGTGCCACAGCTCACAGCAACCTCCAACTCTTGAGCTGACTCTTGCCCCACCACAATGCCTGGCTATTTATTTTGTCGCAGTTTTCATTGTTGTTTAGTTGGCTCTGGCTGGGTTCGAACCGCCAGCCTCATTGCATATGGCTGACACTGTAACCACTGTGCTACAGGTGCTGAGCCAGAATTTTTAATGAAAATTGCAAACCAATAATAAAGGAAGGCCCCATTCACATATTCAACAAAAATACAGTGAGGATCCACTCTCCTATGACTCTGTAAATACAAACTGTATTATGGTATGAACAAGCCCTTGGGAAACTCACATTGCAAATGCTTTTTCTTTTTCTTTTTTTCCCATAAAGACTAGGTATCTATGATAAAAATTTGGGGGGTAGCACCTGTGGCTCAAGGAGTAGGGTGCCAGCCCCATATAGTGGAGGTGGTGGGTTCAAACCCAGCCCCGGCCAAAAAAACTGCAAAAAAAAAAAAAAATAGCTGGTTATAGTAGAGAAAAAAGGGCTTCATAATTGTTAGGTTAATAATTATATCTAAAATGAATGCTTAGGTTTAAGTGCAGATTAAATGAATAATGATCAACTTCACAAGGCTAGAGGTTTTTTTCATATGATCCCCAGCACATGGGGTAGTTACTGGCATATCACAAGTATTAAATAAATGAGCAATTAAACATGGAATTTTTCCTTTCTAGCACTGGAACCACAAGCTTTTTGATCTTCAGCAAATTCTCTGTAGTTTACTTTTCTTGCCCATAAAATGAAGACAAACAACAGTCTGTCATCGAGGTTTTGTGAATTTTAATGTGATGCATCTAAGGCCTTGGAATAACGCCTCTTAAGGTCTGAATGCAACAGACAATAGAGATCTATACATGAACATTCACATATTTCAAAAGTAGAGATGAAAATCTCAAATAATTACACAAATAAAATTAAAAAAAATAGTAAATAAAGATCCAGGCAGTTATATGATAAATCTAGTGCTTATGATTAGAAGGATAGGGCTTTTTCCATGTAATATGGTATCATTAATCCTATTTTAAACTATTTGTGTACTTGTCTCCCTACAGCAATAATGAATATTTTACACATTAAGTTCTGGAAAGAATTTGATAGCAGAAGGGCTAATACTATAGAAATCTTATTTTCTTAATTTGAGATTTAAAAATAACAATGAATACATGATAAATTAAAAGATTCCCAAAGGCAACATAGGTATAGAATTCCATGAACTATAATGATCCTACTATCTTAAGTTTTAATTCTTATTGAATATTAACAGTTATAGGAAACATATATTTTTTCTCTTGTTTTCAACTGAAAAGTGAAATTTTACACGCTTTTAACCAAGAGGATTTTACTTTTCTCTATTTAGTTACCTTACTTTCATGTCAGCGTTATCCCTTCCCAGAACCCTTCCCTGAAACCCTGGGATCCCTCCCTCATAAACCTTACAATGGTGATGAAACAGGAAACAATTGCAACAAACTACATTCTTGAAGCAGTAAGAATAGTAGACATTTCTCTAACCCTTTGCACAGAGAACACCCAAATAAATATTTCACTAATGACTTTCACTGGGTGGTTCATATTCGGCCGAATCTTGAGGAGACCGTCCTAAAGGGAAGTCGAGGCAGGGAGCATAGACAGCTGGGGGGCCCTCCCCTGGGGCAGGATCCGCCTCACCCCAGCCCTGCACTAGCTCCAATATCACCTCCCACCACCCCTAGGGTGGGAGGATGTAAATGTGGCTGTAGAGATGGAAGGCTTTTACTAAACACAGTACTATATTTGTTTGAATTTCCTCATTTTCAGAGAAATAATGTTGGCCATGGGATGATTCTATATTAGAAAAAATATCTGGGGGAGCGATATTCAGGGAAGATACCTTCCTCGATTGTGTTTTTTTAACATATAGCTGTTAGGTTAAAGCAGAGATTCATTGCACGATATTTGTGCGTGCGTGGTGGGCCCACATAAATGTAGAAGGCTTTTCCAGTTTATGTGCGATGTGTGGAAAACCGTTGTGCTGTCTTCCCCTGTTGATGGTCAGTCCCTCTCCCACTGCCTCTTACGAGCATCAAGACATCTGCTCGGTGAGTGAACCCTGAGTCAGAAGACAGGCCTGTGCTTTCGTGGGCATCTATTACTGCTGCTGGATACGATGTCCTGCATACAGTGAGCGCTTACAGAAATCCCAAAGGCTTAGCAATCTGTCGCTGTAATTTTGTGTGTTGTAAGTAGTAGCACTACAAACTGTTTCTCAATATACATTCAGTCCTAGGAGCAAAACCTTTACTGACCATAGCCTTAAAATACCAGGTTTTTAGTAAGAGAAAACAGTGATAAGCACTTCAAGACTGAATTTAGCATGCAAACAAGCTACCTAGCAAGCTACCTAGCTTTTCCTAGGTAAAACTAATTTTTATCTGCAGCTCCAACTCGAATATAATTCTCTGAGGCAAAAATCATTGTTCTAGTCTTTGTGTTGTCTAGTCTACCTTAGCATATCTCTTACTATTTGCTATATTATTTTATCTATGCCAGATCTGTCTTCTTCAGCAAACCATAAGCTCTTTGCAGGAAAGTCCAGTTTACGAAACTATATAACTTGAGTTTTATAGATTGTCTAGTATATTCAAAGAGTTACTTATTTATGGTTTTTACATAAGAAAAGGCTTACAGAAGCTTACAGAGTATACATAAAATATAAGACAATATAAGTAAGCAATGAAAGCAAGTAAGCAGGGTGGTGCCTGTGGCTCAAGGAGTAGGGCTCTGGGCCTCATATACTGGTTCAAACCCGGCCCTGGGCAAAAACTGCAACAATAAAAAAGAAAAGAAAGCAAATCATATTTGTATTGGCATAAAATGAGCCAATAATATCAGTAACTTAATGCATGCTACAGACTAAGGTTTTTCCAATGGTAAGTCATGATCCATTATGGGTCATGAAATTAATTTAATAAGTATTGTCCAGTCCTTAAAAAAATGAGCAGAATAAAATATAACTGACTATATTAAAGTATATCATATGTACCTTTTTAGTAAGTTGTACCATATGATATACATATCATAAGTATATCATATGTACCTTTTGTAGTAAGTCGTGTTCAGAAACTTATGAAAGTAGTCATAAAAATTATCTTTTGTACTGTCTCTCAGTTTTGACTCCATGATTTCTCCAAGCTAAAGCAAAAAAAAAGTTCACTGCTGAAGAAACCTCAAAAGGTAATTTTTTAAAAGTCTATCAAAAGCTTACTTGAAAAGTAAAATGTACAAATATTTCTAAAGCAACAATGAGCTAGAGATTTCTTCTGAGGATATGCTGAAAATGGAACTTGCATAAAGTAATATCTCGTATCTCTAGACAGCTACTTTTAGGTGACATGTTTTATACATAATAGTTCCTCTGGACATAAGTCCATGACATCACACACCCAGATCTACAAGAGTACAGCAAATCCACTTCCACAAGAAGTCACAGTGATGTGAATAAATGCCCTGGGCTGTGTTATTGCCTCAATAACATATGAATAAAGAGAACAGATGGCAAATATAAATTGAATGGGCACATGAATGGTTATATGGAGTATTAAATATTTTATTTTTATGGATTATTCAGAAAGATAAGGAATAAAAGTACATAATTGCAACACATACAAACTTATCAATTTCACAATAAGCAGTTAATTATTATCTGACTAAAGCTCTGCTCAGGGCTTTCTGGTTTAGTTCATTGGTATTTTGTACAGTGAGGGAAGACATTTCTCCAGTAATCTAGAAACACACAGCATAACTATATTTCTTACAAATTGTATTACATAAAAAAAAGACTAAGTATTCAACAGGATACTGAAAAACATCTATAGTTATTAAAGATTCAACCTGTAGGCTCGGTTCCTGTGGCTCAGCGGCTAGGGGGCCAGCCACAGACACCAGAGCTGGCGGGTTGGAACCCAGCCTGGGCCTGCCAAACAGCAATGATAACTACAACCCAAAAATAGCTAGGTGTTGTGGCAGGTGCCTGTAGTCCCAGGTACTTGGGAGGCTGAGGCAAGAGAATCACTTAAGCTCAAGAGTTGGAGGCTGCAGTGAGCTGTGATGCCTCGGCATTCTACCAAGAGCAACATAGTGAGACACTATCTCAAAAAAAAAAAAAAATCAACCTGTACATTCATTTAAGCAGATTTAATATTTGGTACATTCAAAACAAGCAATAGACTCTTTAGGAAAATTAAAGCTTAGTTAGCTCTAATATTAGCATTTCTTGCTCTCCTGACAAAATTGTGCACAGGGGTATAGAAGGGTCAAGAGAACTTGGAAATGAAACTGGGAGTGGGAGAGAGAAAGAGAAAGAGAAAGAGGGAGAGAGAAAGGAGTTAGCCAAGCAGATATTTATGGAGTTAGTTCTACATATCTGGAAACAAGTTCACGTAAAATTCTACTGAGTATTTTTTCTTCAGGTAACTTGGGAAAATTGTTTACCTCCTCTAAGACTCAAATTTAAAAATGAAATGATAAAATTGAATATTAATATCTACCAAACCAAGTTGTAAAAGTCAAGATAATGAACGTAACTGCTTAACATAAGAATTGAAAGAATAAACACTCTTAATAGTATTTCCCTTTCCTTTTCCATACCTTTAGCTATCATGTTCTTTATTCACATTCTCTTCCCCAGAGAACTCATCCCATTCATTTGTTTTCCTTAATTTGAATAACTGTTCAATATCCATCCCTCTCCTGTGAATTTCTGTCTTTCACTTACCATTATTTGGTTAGTATCCCAAAGGTAAAAAATGTTAATATGGTATTGATATAAACTGAGAAGTATCCATTATAAAATCAAGAAGTTGTATAGGACATTTTATACTTTTATTCCTTATGACATAGAATTTCATCATTTCTCACCAAATGACCAGAAGTTTCCTTTTGATATTTCACTGTCACCTTTTGACCAACTTCTTATCTTTCTTATCGAAGAAGCCTCCACTTGATTCCTTGTTTTTAATATAAATCACAAGATAGGCTCAGCGCCTGCAGCACAGTGGTGACAGTACCAGCCACATACAAGGCTGGCAGGTTCGAACCCAGCGTGGGCCTGCCAAACAACAATGACAACTGCAACAACAAAAAAAATAGCTGGGCTTTGTGGCGGGCACCTGAAGTCTCGGTTACTTGGGAGGCTGAGGTAAGAGAATTGCTTAAGCCCAAGAGTTAGAGGTTATTATGAGCTGTGATGCCACAGCACTCTGCCGAGAGCAATATAGTTAGACTCTAAAATAAATAGATAAATCACAAGGTAACTGTATAGTAAGTAAGATTCAACCTCAAAAAATAAGAATTAACATGAATAAATTTCCTTATAAGCTATAGTTTACATCTAGAAACCCAACGATTTTTTGTTTTAATTTTTGTCATTCAAAATAAAAAATAAATTCAAAATCAAATCTCACATGTGTATCATTATTTTAAAATGAGTAACCTGAAGTTTATTTAGCTTTGTATAAACTAGACCTTCATCATGACCCTCTTTTCTATATTTTGCAGCAATTCCAGGAACTAATACACATGGGTGGTGTTCTTCCTTCTAGTCGCCCTTTTCATCAACCTTCAGGAACAATTTTAATTGGTTGATACTTGCATATTGGACCATGAATTTGTTATAAGAGTAGGCATTGATCCAAAATACTCACAGTAAGCATAAGTATTGGGAAAGGATAAGAGCTTTTTTACAAAAATCATTTGTGATAGGTTTTGAGTTTCTGTGTGTGTGAACAGCTTATGGGATTTGTTGTTGTTTTCGATAAGATAACAATGTTCTAGGCATGGAAGGCATCATTCCCTCAGGCACACTGACTTGAGGTCATCACTCAGTTTTCATTTTTCCTCATAGTCCACATCCAGTCTTAGTAATAAATCCTCCCCCCACCACCCTGCTTCCTCAGTGTTGATTCCATCTGCACAGTCCATGAATTGCCTACTGCCCTGGTCACTGGCTCACTCTAACATTCTGACACTGGTTATCTGACATTGGCCAACTTTCATGACCATCTGTTCTCTCCTATTCCTGTTACATATTACACACTAATGATGGATTTCTTTTCCTAAACTTGATCTTTTTACTCTACTTGTTCTATAAATTTTAAATCATCAAATAACTACAACCTGCACTTAGAGTTTCAGAAATCACAGGACATATTATACAAGGTGTCCAGAAAGTCTGTGTGCCATTTTATGGACACACTGTATTTTTGATTTAGCTTTACATTGTGTAAAATAGCAAGGACTTAAATTAAAAAAATTTATTCCTAAAACAAGATGTCTTAAATTCCATAGGTCTGGTTAAACAGATTATATTGTACAGAATTTGCTGAAGATTCTATGCCCGCATAAGAACTTTTATCTTATTCAGCTGTGGTCCGTACTAATCCTACCACCATTCACAACCTAATGAAAGGGACAGCCAATTATATTCCAATGTACATTCTAAAACAGAAGTCAAAATGAGCACTGAGGAGGAGAAAGCTTACTAATAAATGAAATAAAGGCCAATTGTCCAAAGATCACTTCATGGAAATTGAAGCCATATCTCCATAGATGAGTACAATTTTTGTCAAGAAGAGAAAGAAAAAATGGAGTTTCCTGGAAGAATAAAAAAAGTATAAAGTATCCTCTTTTCTTTCTTTCCTTTTTTTTTTTTTTTTTTTGCAATTTTTGGCCAGGCCAGAGTTTGAACCCACCACCTCTGTATATGGGGCTGGCGCCCTCCTGCTTTGAGCCACAGGTGCCATCCTAAAGTATACTCTTTTCAAAATGGAAAATATCATGGTGGTTTGAGAAGCAAGAAGAAAGTTAATGCTGTAAAGCAGGTAGGATTAAAGGAGATGCATGAAGGACATATGATAGGCTATAGTTTACTGGGATCAAATTGTAAAGATGACTTAACAGCCAATCAAAGAAGTTTGGTTTCTGAGGGTAATTTGGAGACAGAAAGTGTGTATGAGCA
Organism: Arctocebus calabarensis; assembly: GCA_963573935.1. Lineage (NCBI taxonomy): Eukaryota > Metazoa > Chordata > Mammalia > Primates > Lorisidae > Arctocebus > Arctocebus calabarensis. The sequence continues at coordinate 19,880 of CAUYON010101109.1, read as the reverse complement.
GGAGAATGGCATAGTTAAGAATGTTCATTCGACTAGTTTGCAGGCAAAACAGCAAACAGTAACAAAATGAAGTCAAAGAGGTAAGTTCAGACATTAGTCAAGAAGAGAAAGGAAAAGGAAGAGTCTGAACAAAGGTGATGATGGTGGAAATGAAGAGAAGAGGACAATTAGTGAAACACTTGGAGGTGGAACTAACATATGTTGTTTTGTGGGAGGAAATGCAGAGGGGCTTTAAGGCAACTTGAAGCTTTCTAGGTTGGTGAAATAAGACAGAGGCCACTAAATATGGCAGCTGGGCTGTTACAGTGAAATTTCAGGTGAATTTATGGAAAAAATAAAGAATGTATTTCTTTGAGGGATTGATATTTATCTCATGAAAAGATGAGGTAAAAATCTCGTATTTACTCATGTACCAATTATTTCATGATGTTGATTGACTAAAGCAATCTGGATAACACAAAAATGGATGTATGTCTTTTATGCTTCTGGGATTTTTCTTATATCATTGACAAATTCAAGTCTCATGAGCACTAAGAATCAAACAAATTAAGTATGTTTTATAAGAAACGATGATGGCATTCATTCACTTTGCCCCCACATCCCCCATAGAAGAAAAATACATTACTGGGAATCTTCTCAAACCAAAAACCTTTTAATAGCCAAGAGCACAGTACATAAAGCAAACAGACAACCTTTAGAATGGGAGAATATTTTTTCAGGTTATGCTTCCTACAAAGGTCTGACAACTAGAATCTACAGAGAACTCAAACTAGTCAATAAAAAAAGAACAGGCTCAGCACCTGTGGCTGAAGCAGCTAAGGCAGCAATCACCTATCACCTGAGCAGGTGGATTAGAATCCAGCCCGGCCCGCCAAATAACAATGACAACTGTGACCAAAAAGTAGCCAAGTGTCATGGCAGGCACTGTAGTCCCAGATACTTGGGAGATGGAGGCAGGAGAATCACTTGAGCCCAGGAGTTGGAGGTTGCTGTGAGCTGTGATGGCACAGCACTCTACCCAGGGTGACAGCTTTAGGCTCGGTCTCAAAAAAAACAGACAAACAAACAAACAAAAAAAAAAACAAGAAAAAGAAAGAAAGAAAGAAAAGATATGGGCAAGAGACTTGAACAGAAACTTCTGTGATGAAAACAGGCTCACTGCCTACAAACACAGGAAAAAATGCTTAGCCTTACTCATCAGAGAAATGCAAACCAAAACTACATTGAGACATCCTCTAACTCCAGTAAGATTAGCCCACATTACAAAATCCCAAAATTACAGATGTTGACATGAATGCAGAGAGACAGGAATGCTTCTACACTGCTGGAGGGAATTCAAGCTAATATGACCTTTTTGGAAAGAAGTTTGGAGAACACTCAAGGAACTAAAAGGTAGACCTACTGTTTGATCCTGCAATTCCTCTACTAGGTATATACCCAGATGATCAAAAATTATTTTACAACAAAGACATTTGCACCAGAATGTTTATTGCAGCATAATTTATAATAGACAAGACATGGAAACAGCCCAAGTGCCCATCAACCCAGGAATGGATTAACAAATTGTGGTATATGTACACCATGGAATACTATGCAGCCATAAAAAAGATGGAGACTTCACATCATTTATGTTTACCTGGATGGAGCTGGAACATATTCTTCTTAGTAAAGTATCTCAAGAATGGAAAATAAAGTATCCAAAGTACTTAACACTACTATGAAATCAATATATAGTCACCTACACACTCATATGAATGGCAAAACATAACTATAGTCCAGAAAGTAGAAGGAATGAGGAGACCGAAGGGAGGGGAGGAGGGACATGGGAAGAAAGAGGGTATTTGGGGGAACCTCACCTAATGTGCATGATGCAATGGTACATTTCAAAACTATTAAGAAATGAGTATAATTGTGATGGATGTGTTACTTAGTTCAATGTAAGCATTTCACATTGTACATCGAAGCAGTACCCTAAACCCCATAAATGCATCAAAGTACAAAGTTATGATTTAATAAAAAATAATTAAAAAAAAAAGAAAACCTCACACCAGCAGCTCTCTAGTACTATCAAATTTCACTGGAATCAAATGTCCTTCAAATTTTCCTGATTTCCTCATATATTATTTGAATTTGCATCCAGACTACATTGAGCCTCTTTCTAAAACTGTGGCCTGTATGCTTGCTTACCTCTGCAATGTGCTGCTTTTCCTTTCTCTGATTTTAAACCAATATCAACAATACTATATATGTATGCAAATATACACTATATATGACATGTCTTATGTATGTAGCACATTACACATATGTATCACATAGAGTACACACCGTGTAACATACACCACCTATGCACATAGACTCACAATACACTATGAGTCTATGTGCATAGGAAGTACATACATGTGACAGAAAATGGATCATCATTTTACAAAAGGAGAAACAGATTACACACGTTAACAAAAGACCAGGCAGTCTGGAGAAGAAAAACAAAGAAAAGTTTTATTTTCTGCGAAAACCAAACAACAACAAAAGTGCAGATTTGGGAGAGTCAGCTTCTATGTAAACTGAAAGTGAGCTCTGAAGAGCAAAGAACACAGGGAAAGTTCTCACCCCAGCCCTCAATCAGGTTCACACCTGCAAATAATAAATTCAATCTCCAAAGGGTGAAAACAGCTGAGTCATGAGTCATTTCCAATCCCCAAACCAGAAGTCTCTGATTCCCCTTTCAGGCGGCTGGTGAGAGAAGTTCCCAGCACAGGTATGTACCAGACGTATCTAACCACTTGTTTACCACAAGGGTAAGCATTGCAGTAATAGCCCTTTACATGAGGCTTAGCTAGAGCTGATAATTTTTAAGGTATAGCTTCCCAGGAGGTGAGGGTTTAACACTGTTGGTGAGTGGCATATTTTTAATGGTTTTATTGAAGCATAATTTAGATACAATGTGCTGCACATATTTGAACTACATAATTCGATATATCTTGTCATATGACTACACCCACAAAAACATTAACACAACCCAGACTACAGATTGGATTTTTCTTTCTGATTGAGCTTTAGTACTTTTTGTGTCTTCCAAGAAAGTTGCCAATTTTTATCTAAGTTGCTGAAGTTCCTGGTCCAGTTGTTTATAATATTCCCTTATCTTTTAAAATATCTATAAAATCAGTTTTGGTATCATTTAGCTTAATCTTGATAATGATTATTTGTGTTTGCTCTCTCTTTTTCTTGATCTACCTGGCTAGAAGTTTATCAATTTTTTTATGGATTTTCTCATAAAACCCAGCTTTTGGGTTCATTGATTTTCTTTTTAGATTTTCTGCTTTATATTTCATTGATTTCTACTCTGATCTTTATTATTTATTTTCTTCTGCTTACTCTGGGTTTAAGTTTCTTTACTTTAAAAGTTTCCTTTAGGTGAAAGCTGAGATTAGAAATTTGTGATCTTTCTTCTTTGCTAATATATGTGTTTAATGCTAGAAATTTCCCTTAAGCATAATTGTATTAGCAGCATCCCACAAATTTTAGTATGTTGTATTTTCAGACTCATTAACATGGTTTCATTCTGTTAAAAAAAACTCTCTAATTTCTCTTTTAATGTCTTTTTAACCCAAGAGTTGTTTCAAAGTATATTAGTTTCCAAATATTTGAAGATTTATCTAGTATCTGTCTTTTGCAGATTTTAAAATTTTAATTCTTTATATGAATTAAATCTCTTTAAATGTATTAAAATATTTTTATGGCTCAGAATATGGTAAATCTTGGTAAATATTCTGTATGTACTTAAAACGAATGTGTTTTTTGCTAATGTTGGGTGGAATGTTGTACAATTGTGAATTATACCAATTTAGTTGATAATGGACTCACTATATGTTGCCTAAAGAAATCCTCTTTAACCTATAAATATAGAAATAGGTTAAAAGTGATAGGATAGTAAAATATATATTTACACCAATCAAAAGACAGCTACATTGTCTACATTAATGTCAAAATAAATTTAAAATTTCCTGACCATTTGTCTGGCCATTATTGAAAAGAAGTACTGAAAATTCTGAGAATGACTGTGAACCTCTCATTTCTCTTTGCAGCTCTTTGAAATTTTGCTTCCTATATTTTGAAGGTCTCCACAAACGTTTAGCCTTGTTCTACAATCTGGATAAACTAACCCCTTTTATGCCACCTTCCTAGACTCAACCGGAAAGAATTAGAAATCTAATTCTAATTTGAGATGAGATGAGATGAGATCCAGCCCTTCAGCTCTTCCCTCTAAGACGGTGGTTCTCAACCTTCCTAATGCCGTGGCCCTTTAATAAAGTTCCTGTGGATTGGGACCCACAGATTGAGAACCGCTGCTCTAAGCAATTCCTCCCAGTCTAGCTCTCTGGCTAGTGTTATATTTTTACAGGGCAAGGAGGGCACGGATGGAGGGTGTTATGAGTGTGCCTATTATGTGTAATTGCTACCAGACTGATCCAGTGTAAATGCATCATGTTCTTAATTGTAGTAAACTGTAATTTTAAATAAAATGAAAATTAGGGTTATACAACACATCTCAAAATATCTAATTACCAGAAAGCAATTTTGTATACAAGTACTCTAATCTATTATTCAACAAGAGCACATTTTTAAAGTATAACTACTAGTCAATCACAATTGCTCTGCAGTTACAATACAAGTCTCTTGCAGAAGCTGTCCAGAGCATTTCAGCAATGTTGAAGGCCAAGGCCAGCCAGGGAGACCTGCGACAAGATGCTGGGCCGTGAAACTACCAAAAGCATCAAAAAACAAGGGAAGTCAGGAAACAGCCACAGCCAAGAGCCTGAGGAGCAGAGGTGATCACATGTGATGTGGCTCCCAGATGGGATCCTGGAGCAGAGAAAGTAAAAACCAGTGAAATCTGGAAAAGGCATGGACTCTATTTAATAGTCATATGTCAGCATTAATTTATTAGGTGTGACAACTTGGGAACTCTGTCCTAGCCTCTCAATGTTTCTGTTAATCTAAAACTGTTATTTTTAAAAGTCTATTTTTAAAAAGAGATTAAAAAAAATTGAATGAAACCTAGCATGGCTGCACCAGAGTGATTTTAGTGGGCTTGTTTTATTATTCACTTACCATCATAGCTTTATTTCTGTTTTCTTGGAGCACTGAAGTTGTATAAGTATTAATATGTGCACCGTTAACATTTTGATATGTGTCCTTATGGGATATATTCACTATATGAAGCAATATTTATCCATATATGTTTATTTGCTTATTCTGTTGTGTTTATATATATATTAGGATGTACAGTTGACCACCTCCCTACACTGATCACCTCCTTAAGTTGACCTAATTTTCATAGGCCAGATGTGCCCCATTTGTGTGTATCAGTATGGTGTATCAGAGGCAGCACCTCTGTTTGTTGACCAGTTTGTGACAGTCCTGGGTGGTCCACTTACAGAGGTTTACTGTATGGATATTGCACGACACATACATCTGAGGGTTGTCTGGAAAGTATCCAGCCATTGTTAATAAGAGTTTTCACATTTCATGGGTGGATACTTTCTGGACAGCCCTCATATATTCCTGGTTTAGCTGAATGTAATTTCAGTACATTTGTATTCAGAATGTACCTATGCTTAGGTACCATCTCCTGCTGTATTCTAAATTGATGTTGGGCCTTCACGGAATTTCATTATTATGAAGAAGAATTTGATGGATGTCATTGTGAATATATGCTCATTAATGGTTCGATCTCAAAAAGCTTTTGTATTTTTTGATTTCCATTCTTTTTTCCCCCCCTTTTTTATTCTTTGGGATTCACTGAGGGCACAAAGAATTGGGTTGCACTGTTTGCATTTGTTAGATATAGTCCCTCTTATATTCTTTAATTGACCATCAAAATTGTTCTCTAACCAAAAGATTACTGGAGTCCTTGTTTTTTAACAGCCTTGTGGACATTTGATAGTAACATGAAATTGATAATTTTGCAAGCAAAAAAATAAGCATGTGCTAAATCCCTCTTATTTTCTCCTACTGAGTATGTCAGGAACATGTGCACATGCGTGAAACAGACACGCATGGCTTCAGGGGATAAGGCTTACGGTATTTTTAATTAGTTGGGCAAGCACTTTAAATCTTCCGCTTTACCTGCAGAGTGACTCCTGAGTCAACGTGCATCACTCTGCAGGTAAAGACAAGTGGCCTGAGGAGGAGACCAAATGTACCATTGCACTGTGCCCAACAGGTGAGGTACCCAACAATGTGTCATAGAAAAGATGATTGGGGCTTTTCTGGTCCTCTTCAAGTCAATCATGTCACAGTTATGACGATTTATTGTCACATTGAGATAAACTTCATTTGTTTAGAAACAATAAATCAGAGGACAGAGGGACAGTGATGTGGTTGAAAAAAAGTATCATTTTCATATCTTATTTGCATATTTTTTTATTTAAGCCAAATGATTGTACCACTGGATACATTAGCATCTGATCTAAATATTCAAAATCTGCCTGCCTGTGTGATTTGAGTTGTCTTTCTCTCTGTCAGGTTGGACAGAGTTTATCTGCTGATGCAGGATGCTGCCAGCATCTGATCTCAGCCCCACTGAGGGAAGGGCGTCAGGAGAGCCGTGAGGACAGGGCACCAAGTCTGAGTCACTGATCACGGACGCGGGGAAGAAAGGGGAGACCAGCACTCAGAAATATTTACGCATAACGTTCAGGAATAGCAGAAGGAGTAACAGCGTCAGCACTATTGCCTGAGCTCTAATACGAGTCAGGCCCCCCACTAACAGCTTTAGATGTGAGTTCTCTCATCTCCTCTTCCCCAAAGCCCCATGAGGCTGACAGGTCCTATTATTGTTTCCATTGCATGGATGCAGAAACCAGTGTGTGGGTGGAGTTAAGTATTATATCTTTTTAGAGACCCTGTAACTCAGAGTGGGTGGAGTGGGGATTCTTAGTTAAAAGAGAATATTTACTCATAGAGTTAAAGCCCTTGCCCCAGAAACCTTGACATGCTGTGCAGATACAACCCCTTGTCTGTACTCCTTGGTAGAACAGGTTTATATTTTTTTATTCACTATCTTTATTGTGAGAACTTGCAAACTTTTTTTTTTTTTTTTTTTGAGACAGAGTCTTACTTTTTTTCCCTTGGTAGAGCGCTATGGCATCACAGCTCACAGCAACCTCAAAACTCTTGGGCTTAAACAGTTCTCTTGCTTCAACCTCCTAAGTAGCTGGGACTACAAGTGCCCACCACAATGCCCAGCTATTTTATTGTTGTCATTGTTGTCTAGTAGGCCCTACCAACCCCAGGCCAGCATCCTAACCACTGAGATATGAGAGCTGAGCCAGAACTTGCAAACTTTTGAAAAGTTAAAAGTGCAATGAATACTGCCTAGATTTGACATTTGTTTACGTTTTAATTCTTTGTGTGAGTCTGACTTTGTGTCTGTGTGTGTGTGCCATACTGTTTTGGAATAAGGTGCAGGTACCATGAGGCTTCATTTCTTGTTTGTTTGTTTGTTTGTTTTTGCCTCTTTTTGTCTTTGTGCTTTGAATTAAATCATAACGGTGCACATTTATGGGGTACAGTGTGCTGATTTGATATACAATGTGGACTACTTACTTCAAACTAATTAACATAACCTTCACCTCACTTACTAATTTGTTGTGGTCAGGTATTTATACTCCACTCTTTGAAATGTACCATTGCACTGTACCCAACAGGTGAGGTCCATCAAATACCCTCCCTCCTGCTGGCCTCCCTCCTCTCTTCCCACTTCCTCCTCTTCCCTCCTTCTTTCTGGACTATAGTTATGTTTTACCATTCCTATGAATGCGTCGGTGATTACATACTGATTTCATAGTAGTATTGAGTACATTGGCTACTTCTTTTTTCCATTCTTGAGATACTGTACAAAGAAGACTATGTCCCAGCTCCATCCACATAAACATGAAAGATGTGACGTCTCCATCTTTTTTTATGGCTGCAGGTACCTTGTTGAATGGAAGTCCACGTTTTTTTGAAGGGGAAAGTGACTCTAAGGTAAGTATGGAGAATCCCACAGCTTTTGAAAAATGCTCAATCTCCTGAGATGACACGTCAGGTTCTCCAAAGGTGTGGCCCCCAACAATAGTGTCCTGTTCCCTCCCTTACCCTCCCCTCCCACTCTTTGCTGTACCCACCTGAATGACCTTTCCCCCAAATCACAAGCAGCTGTATCTGCTGAGCCTCTGCTCGCCCATTCCTTTTTGCAGCTACCTAAATCCCGTTCAGTCTTAAAGCCTAGTTGAGGTGGTTCCTCCACGGAACTCCCCATATCCAAGTCAGCAGCAGCAGCTTCATCATACCCTCAGAATGCTCAGCTCTGCCATAGTTCTGATATTTCCCTATCTGTAAGGGCAGGGTCACCTTGAGTCTCTCTAGCCTGTAAAATAGTGGTTTGCACATAGTAGGTGCTTAATAAATACTCACTGTATTGGATCAATCCATCTGCTGAAGATAAATGGCACATCACAGTCACTCTGGAGTTCAGGCTTTAGACATATTCCTCTCTTATTACAAGAAAAAGAATCATCTGAATTAATTCACAGTTACAAACACAAAATACCCGCAGCACTGGGAATGGTATCAGCACTCCAGACAGCGGCACTTACAGACTGAAGTACTTTTATTTCTCTTAAATATCATCGTAATGAAAAGAGTGGGCCAGGTTGCAAAGTCACAGGGGCCTTTTAGTATCAGCGGGTAGTTCCATTCTGTTTATGCTGGAGAGTTTAAACCATGCAAAGAAAAATGAAACACTGTTAAAAAAGAAAATCATGATTGACAAAACTACGGGAAGGGGAAACATTTCTTTTTTCAAAAGTGCCTGTAACATGAAAAGAATGCCACAAAAAGAAGATTGTTAACAGTAGATAGTTCAACAGTTATGTTATTATACCCAACTGCCAAAGTTGTAGAAAAAGGCAGTAAATGAAGCAGTCGAGATGAACGGAGCCTATTTAGAAGAGGAAGGAATATATTGTATTTCTGAATGCAACAGCTGCTTGTAAGTGTAACAAGATCCTGGCTCAAATTACAGCTTTGCATTCGGCCCCCTTTGCGGGGCCTAATCTGCTCTTTGTAAGCCCGGGCGCAGGCAGTGAGTGGATGCACCGAGGATGTTCTCCTAGCGTGGTGCTGCGCCCAGCTGTTTGGTGAGCAGCTGCATCTTGTGGATTCTGGGTCAGCGTGCTTGAGAGCACAGCCTCGGTAGCGGCTCGCAGCGGGGGAGGTTAATGTCAGGCTGTGCCTGTCCATTGGCTTTCCCTGGAGGAACCCCCTGAGATGACCCCATTCTGCACAGCTTGGAAGCCACCGCTTTGTTTTTTTTTAAAGATATAAGCAATCTGTTCCTTCTTTAATAGGGCTTGGTAAGGAAGGAATTTTAGTCAATAATAAATACAACCTGAAAGAACTATCACCTTCGGGCTGCGACATGTCTGTGGTGCCATCCTTTGACCCTGGCCCCAAAAAGTGCCCCAGGAAGGACCCTGAGAGCCCCATCCCTTCTCTGAACAGGACACTTAAAAGATGTAGCAATGGATGAATTTCCAGCACACAGATATATGAGACTCCCCCAAATAATAATTAAAGCTTCGATGAGCATTTAGATCCCTCTTGGTTCTTCGTCCTCTTTTCTGTTTTCCTCATTTGGTGGCATCTGGGCGGACACGCCAGAGCAGGTTATCTGTGGTAAGAGTCAGGCAAGCGCTATGGGGGGGAGAAGCATGGCTGGTTGCAGGTTTATCTCATCAGCGTCCCGGCCCTGGGGAGTCCAGCCCCCATTTCATTCCTCTTCGGTCCTTTTGCTCGTGAGGAAGCTGGACTCACCCCCTCAGACCCGGGAGTGGGCACTTGTCTCGAGCTGGCAAAGCAAAGTCTTCTGAGCCACGACGAATGGCTAGGAGGTGGGTCAAGGCCAGACCAGGCCACTGCGCTCCCTCTAAGAGATGCCTGCTGGGATCTCTGGAAAGGGTCCTCTTCTTGCTCTGAGAGAGAAGCTGAAGGGGACACATAGGCCTGACCAGAAAGAGGGAGAATTGGAAACAAGCTGGGCAGGGAAAGCCAAGTCAGAGAAGGGAGGGGAAGGTCCAATGACACCCTTCACCCTACCGCTGAAGTTGACGTACCCCTGAACTTGCCAATTATAAGACACAGTGAGTTCTCTTTTAGCCTCAGTCAGATTGAACTGTGCATGCCCCGAGAGCATCTTGTTTAGACACTTGCTTATGTTTTGTGCCTCTGCTGGGATCTGAGGTCCCTGAAGTCAGGGGCTTGGCCCACCTCTCTGTTTCCTCAGCCCTCAGAACACTTTCCACAGACATGCACTCACTGACTCAGGGACTACTAACCATCATGAGAGTGTAAGATCTGCCTCAGGATTTGGGGTCCTCAGCTGTGAGTTGAGGTTGTCCCTGCCCACTGCCTGCCTCTCCTGTGTCCAGCAGGGGGCTGGGATGCCCAGTCCAGCAGGGGGCCTGGCTGCCTGTTTGGGCTGGACCAAGACTCATAAGACCTGTTCCCTGCAGAGCAGCCAGAGCTTATGCCCCTTGATTTTGACAATTGTTCCTGATCTGGCAAGCACTGAAGTGCAACCCCTCCCCCCGCCCCGGATATGCTCAGTCCAGCAGAAGGCTTATGGTAACTGGTGAGTGACAAACCTCATCAGCCCTCAGTTATTCTCCTAGGGCTGCGTCGCAAATGATCACAAACTGGATGATTAAAAACAACATGAATGCCCCATATCAGGGTGTGTTGCGTACTTCTTGGGGGCAGGACACAATTATAGGAGGGACTCTACCTGACAAATGCGAACATTGTAACCTACTTCTTTGTACTCTCAATTAACCTGAAACAATAAATAAGTGAATAAATAAATAAATAAATAAATAAAACCCCAGCCCAAGCCTGGAGTCCGGGCATGAGCAGGACCACAGTCCACAGCAGGAGGCTCTGTGGGCACCTGTTCCTTCCGGCTCCCAGCCTGTGGCTGCATCACTGCAATCTCTGCCTGTCGTTACATCATCCTCGCTGCATCTGCACTGAAGTCCCCCCTGTGTCTCCCCTAGAAGGATATGAGGACTGACAATTAACTTCAAGAACTCAGCCTAGAGAAAGTGCTATGTACGTGACTATCACTCCGTCATCAGACGCCAGAGGGAGTGCTTTGAAGGGGGCCATAGACCATAGTGACATGCAGCGATCAGCTACAGAGTCCTTTTTCCAGGCTGAGCTCACAATCTTCATTGTCAGGCTTCAGACATGTGACAGCATCATGGTCCACCCAGATGAGGGTCAGAGTGACTCTGTGAGCAGGAGGGATCAGAGGGCACAGGAAGGCAATGGCACGGGGGGAGCGGGGTGCTGAATGGGAAGGAACAGGCAGAGTGGATCTGTGCAAGGGGCCTCCATGGCCGCCTCCTCGCTCTGGGAGGGGACAGACGCGGGAGACACAGGGGTTTCAGCAGCTATGTGTACTGTGACGTCTGCCCTCCTCTGAGTCCCAGAAACATCCTCTAGGAGGCAGGCAGAGAGTGAGGAGGTGATCCAGGCCATCCTGGTCACCCCTCATCACTTTCCTGTCCAGCCACAGCAGACATGCCTCATCCCTGAAAACCAGGAAAGATGTGTCTGTGGGCTCCTCCTGCTCTCAGCAGGCCCAGGGAAAGTCGGGGCTGGGCAGCACAGAGGGCGGCAGATCCGGGCCCTCGGCGAGGCAGGCGGACCGAGCCGGGTGCACCCTCACTGCTCCCACGGACCGTTGGTGTGGCCTCCGGCAAATCAGCCTTTACCTCAGCCCTGAAGCAGAAATAATGGTAATATCTCCCTCCCCTGGGTGAGTGAGACAATTAAATGAAGCAGTACATATACTGTGCTAAGGACAGTGATCGCCAAGTACTGAGAACTCAACAAATGTCCCTGGAACCATCACTGAGCTGGAGTTCAGAGACCCAGACTACGCCCCTCAAATATTGTAAACGCTCCAGGGTCGAGTGAACACCAGCCAGAGGCAAGACCCTGCCATGGGCCAAAGAAGACCACACGGGACCTTCTCTCCTTCTCTCAAACCACTCACACGCCGGAAGGGGGCTGGCCGTGGATTTGTGGAAGTTTTAAAGACGATGACAGTGTACTGGTAGTTCCAGGCAGCAGGAGCGGGGCGATCCACTGGCTCTATCTAGGGAGCTTCTAAATCTTCCACTTCCTGCTCCTTCCCCTCCTCCCACCGCCATCCCGCCCCATCACCTCCCACCTGGACCTTCAGGCTGGTCACCTGGTGGCCCTGTCCCTGCTGTAGTCCCTAAACCCAAAGCCTTCCCATTCCCAGGTGGAGTAAAATCAAACACTCACTTTGGCTATGACATCCTGGGCGACCTTCTGTCTGCCTCCCTCGCCATCCCTGTTCTCCATCCGACCTCATCTGCTTGATCCTCCACCTTCAGCCCAGTGTCCTCCTCACAGCTCCTTGGACACAGCGTGCACCTATCCATCTCAGCCCTCAAGGTGACTTTGCTGTGCCATGTTGCTGCTCTAGCCCTGGGTTGGGGCCAAGGCCCACCCCCTGCCTTCCTTGACCCCTCATCTGAAAGCATACACCCATCCCTTCATCCTACTTCCATTGTTTCATCACCATCTAATGGTATATTTAATCTTTCTTATTTTTCATTTTCCCCCCAGCTAGACTGCAAACTCCATGAGAGCCAGGACTGTTTTGCAGGGTTTTTTTCATTAATCGAATAAAAAGTTGCTGAATGACTATGTTAATCACAAGACAGAGCTTTCATTCATGGAGGCAAGCTTTAAAGGTTACTAAGCATAGACTCTGCTCTCAAGGCGCCTCAGCAAGGGAATAGATTGTGAAATAAATGACAGAATTCAGGAAGAACAGAAGGGAACTCTCGGGAGTGGAGCAGGGGGATTCCAGGAGATTCCGGGTGGAGGCCAGCTTAGCACTTGGGGCCCAGGGCCTCACACATTTAAATGAATGAGACAACTGCACACCTACTGGGTGCAAGGGGGTGGGGGCACAGTGGTCTTAGAAAAGAATCCAGGATTGCTGGGAAGACAGAAAAGGATACTTCTGAAGAGAAGTTAACTGAAATTAATAAACAATTGAACACATTGTAACCTGAAAGATCTTTATAAGGAATACAATACATTGATGGTGAAGGAGCATGCAAAATATTGTTTTATACTTTTCTTTCTTCTTTATAACACATAATTTTAGCTGTAAGAGGAAAATAGTCAAATGGATGTTTTCTGAGGGTGAAGCAAAAACTTGGCAAAGGCAGAAAGAGGCAAAACTAAGTCCAAAAGAGTCTATCAGAAGCCAGGGGAACTTTGGAGCCAAATCCTCTCTTTAAGAAGCCACGAAGATCGTAATCTAAAAATGAGATATGGGAAACCTCATTAATTCAGATGTTTCTATTTTCAATTTGTGACCACTTGAATTTTATCTGGGTAATGAAAAATTTGCAAAGCAAATGGAGAATGTAAATAAGATTAGAGAGGGAATGTTTAAGCTACTCACGAGAACAAAGTGTTTTCATGCATTCATTTACATACAAAATTGATAGGCTAATTAAAATATCTCTGTGTTATTAAAGTCACCTGTTGCACATTAGCCTAATAAAATAATTTGACTTGCAAATAAGTAAATTTTATTATTCTTAAGATAGTCTGTGACCCTGGTGTAAGTTAGTTAGGTTTTTCAGTTCTTAGGGTCAATGTTCAATTCTGTCTATATTTCCTCTTTAATGTTTTTATTATTATTTTTTGAACCATTTATATCAGGGTGTTTTTTATGTTTTTCATTCAAATATGTTGACAAGGTGGCGGACATTTGGATTATTCCTAGTCTTGGGCTATTATGAACAAGAAGATCTGAATGTTCAAATAAAATCCTTTGTGAAGCATATGTTTTCATTTCTCTTGGGTAAAGAAATAACTAAGATGGGAATGACTGGGTTACCTGAAAAGTATAGGTTTAACTGATTAAGAAAAAAAAGCTATCAAACTCTTTTTTTTTTCCAAAGGAAAAAAATTTAATATGAAACTTCAAGATTCACATCATGATAAACAATAACATTTATGAAATATCCTTTTGATGAGTTCTGCTTTTCCATCTTTTCTATTTTGCCACCTCACATCCCATGCTCTTCTATGGCTATCCCCTGCCTTGACAAGTTCCATTGACAGATTCCCATCTCCCAGGTGGTATAGAAAGTTTTTTCCTATACAAGCTCAGATGGTTACTAGTAATTGACATTTAAGACTAGTAGGTGCAGTAGAAGAGGGAAATAGTAACAAGGTGTTCTAATTGACTGAACAATAATTGAAATATTCACTACCTTCAGAACAGTCTATTTTTAACAAATTTCACCAACATTTAGGTAGTATCTGTAACCTTCTTCCCCTCCATTCCAAAGTATGTTGGTGGGAGGAAAACATATGTACACATGTTTGCTGTCACCCTATGTCACTAAAATATATTCTCCAGCAATTCTTTCAAAGAGGGTATATGAGAAATAGACTTCCTAAATTCTTCGATAGCAAGAAATGTTTTTGCTTTTCTTTTGTCTCTCTCCCTCTCCCCCCCTCTCCCTCTGCCCCTCTCTCTCCCTCTTCCTGTCTTTCTTTCTCTCTCTCTCTTTCTTTTCTCTCCTCCTTGATGCTGCTCTGCAGTATCCCTTGCCAATAAAGACCTTTCATACAAACAGAAGAAGAAGAAAAGAAGAAGAGGAGGAGGAGGAGCAGGAGGAGAAGGAGAAGGAGAAGAAGAAGAAAAAAAATGCTTTTGGCTTACCCTGAAAATCAAATGCCAGTTTGGCTGGGTATAGAATTCTAGGTTTAAAGCCTTTATCCTGCAGGACTTTTATGACAGCACTCCATTTACTTCTGGCATCCAATGTATCCAGTGATAAATCTGCTGTCAGTCTGATTCTTGTTCGATGGTAAATTATTTCTTTCCTCTCTTTGGAAGCCCTTTTTCTTTATCACTAGAATTGTAAAATTCACATTTCTTCTAAAATTTTCTCCTGTTTCCCGAATTAAGTCTACTTTCTGAGATGTTAGCTCTTCTGTTTGCAGAAATTTATGAATCTTATTGTCTTTTTTCCTAAAATTCTGGTGAGTCCTGATGTGGTACCCAAATTTGCACATGAATGCTTCTTCAGGGTTTTGTCTACCACCTGATGTTTCACTCACTTTTCCTTCTTAGATTCTGAAGCCAAATAAGTAAAGAAATTTGTTTAAGTCCTCCTGAGCCCTGTTTTTTCTCAGCCTGGATGGCAGTCCCTATCTTTCCAATTTCAGAGATATTTCCTTCTTCTTCTTTCTCCTCTGGCTCAGAATCCTCCTCCACACCAACCAAAATAATATCCACACCATCACTGGTTATTTCCTTAACTCCACACTTTGCATCTACCACAGTGTGACCCTGAAAAGGTGAGTCCTGGTCCTCACATAACAATGAAGTCTCATCCCTTTCCTCTCCTTCCAAACCTGAGGCCTCTTCATCTTCCTCCTCCTCCTCTTCTTCCAATCCTGAGGCCTCTTCTCCCCACTCCTCCTCCTCTAATTCTGAGACCTCTTCCCATACCCCTCCAAACCTGAGCCCTCTTCTTCCTCCTCTTCTTCCACCTCTGACACCTCTTCATCCTCCTTTACCTCTGAACCCTCTTCATCCTCCAACAGTTTCTTTTACCTTCCACTCTGAAGAGTCCTTCACATTCTCTAAGTTTTTCATATCTTCTGGCTTAGAATCCTCTTCATTCCATAGAAAGCTTGAGCCATCACTGATTGCTCTTCCAGCTCCATGCTTTGAGCCTATTTGAGTTTCACCCCACGGCTGTGCCTTCACTGGGAAAAGGGTTCTCTACAGAGCAGGCCTATAAAGCTGTGCCTCCATGCCCAGAAGATGTAGGAGATGTAGGAGTCAAAGTCTCGGGCAGAGGGAGCTGCCAGGGTGCACTGAGCAGGCAGTGCAGCCACAGACCTGCAGCTTCTCATGTTCTGGCACCCTCAAACTCTTTTTCCAAAATGATTATATCATTTTCCCTTCCTATAAGTGATGCACACAACTAAACAGATTGTATAGTTTTAACTTGAAGTTTCTTGACAATTAATAATATTGGGCATCTTTTGATGTACTACTTTGACTTTTGTAGTCAAGTGTCCAAATCTTAGGCCATTTTTTATTTGGGTTGTTTATTCTTCTTATGATTGCATTATAAGAATGCCTTATATATTCCGATATAGATTTTGGACGTTTCTTTGCCTACATAGATAACTATGAAAGTTTTGAGGCAGACTGTGTTATGGTCCATTATTTCACGTCTAAGAAACACAGTTAATGGCATCCTTTCTGATTCATTTGTGTAAATTTCAACATACTTGGCTTATCATTTGTTATGTCCCTGCAGATTTTAGGTTTCGTTTCCTTATTTTTGTGTATCTCAAAATTTTTGTAATGACTCATGAATCTTGCTTTTCCATTTTCTTGAAAGTGTCCTTTGAAGAGCAAACACTTTAAATTTCAATAAAGTCCTAATTAGATATTTTTTAGTCATTGGTGCTTTGTGTCCTAGTTAAGAAAATTTTGCCTAACAAAAGGTCATTAAGAATCCTTTAAAATGTTTTATAATTTAAGGCATACTCTGTCTATTGCCTATTTTTATTCATTTTTGTTATCTAGCATGGGATAAGAACCTTTTTATTTTTTATTTTTTGGCATTTTTCTATCCAGTTGTTTTAGCACCATATAGTGAAAAGATTACCTTTTGTCTGTTGAACCCCTTGCCAAATGTTATGTGTCTATTTCTGAACTCTGCATTCTGTACCACTGATCTATACC
Organism: Arctocebus calabarensis; assembly: GCA_963573935.1. Lineage (NCBI taxonomy): Eukaryota > Metazoa > Chordata > Mammalia > Primates > Lorisidae > Arctocebus > Arctocebus calabarensis. The sequence continues at coordinate 2,995 of CAUYON010101109.1, read as the reverse complement.
ACACTGTTTAAATCATTGTAGCTTTATAACATGTCTTCATAGCAGGTAGAGAAAGCTCTTTAACTTCGTTATTCTTCATAGCAATTGTTTGGGACATGCTTAAAATGAGTTTGTATATTTCTTAAAAAAATTAAAAGACCTGCTTGAATTTTACGTAATTTTGTTTGATCAAACAACTGACACCTTATCAATATTGAATCTCTTGGTCTGTGAGCATGAGATAGAGCCCCATCTATTTAGGTCTGCTTTAATTTTTCTCAGCAGAGTTCCCTGGTTTTCAGTCAAATATTTTAATATATTTTGTGAAATTTATTCCTGAGCATTTCATATACTTATATGACTATAAACCATGTGTTATTTAAATGTCCAGTTGTTCATTGCTCAGTTACTTGAGAGTGCCCATTGCGAGGAGTTTACTGTATTATGGACATTCTGCGTTTCAGAAGGCAGAGGGAGTATGTACATAGTGAGAAAAACAGAAAACCTTTTTGAAAACCCAAATCAAACTCTAAAGATAAAAAACAACATTGGAAGTAAAAACATATGTCAAAAGAGATTATCAGCAGCTGAGGCATTGAGGAAGAAAACATGAGTGAGTGAACTGGAAGGTAATGAGAGAAACCCGGTCCCCACGTCCATAACCCAGCTGTTCAATAGTTCAGGTTCATCACTGTGCCTCTGGCTGACCTGTGCCGTGCTGAGTAGCCACTTGATCAACTGGGGTATAGTGTTCCAGCACAGTTTCTTTTGCCTTTAATCTTACAGAATCGACTCATTTCCAAAGGTGCTTTAGTCAGCACCTTATCCTTCCAATTTCTTCAGTGAGATTGTTTCATGTATTTGTAATGGAGCTAGATTCTGTTGCTGTGCTCTGTGTTATATCCTGGGAGACCCTGACCTCCCGACTGAATTTTTAAATTCTTTCACATATTAATGTTCACTCTGTGCTGTACAGTTCTATGGATTTTGACAAATGCTGTGGAGGATGCTACAGAATGCTTTCACTGCCCTAAAAGAAATCCCTTATGCTTCATCTATTCAAGGCTCTTTCTATCCTGGCTAGACCCCTGGCAATCACTGATCTTTATATTAATTGCTGTGGTTTCGCCTTTTCCAGAGTGTCGCTGTAATTGGCCACCATACGGCACGCAGCCTTTTCAGACTGACTTCTTTCACTAAGCAAAATGCATTTTAAAATTCATCCAGGCCTTTCTGAGGCTTGTTAGCTCATTTCTTTTTATTTGCCTGTAGTGTTTTTAAAAGCTCAAGTATTTATTAGTTTCTGGGGACTGGAACAGATAAACGTACGTGCGTCTGAGAAACAACAGAGAATATCTTCTTATCTTCTTATCTCAAAACATGTTATCTCCATTCATCTCATTGCCCAGGCCGGAGAGAGCTGTCCTTCCTCGCATCTGACTGGCCGCCGCCTCCTGCAGAGCTCCCTCCAGCACACACGGGGAGGGGGCTGATCCTCCTCCATTTCTGCTCCATCACCCCGTCGGCTCAGCCAGGACCCCTCCATGGATGTCTACCCCCTCCCCCACTTCCTCTCCTGTCAGTGCTCCAGGCAGCAGCCGGAGACATATATTGGATGATGTTAAGGGTTCTCTTGAGTCTTTCTAATTGTTTATAATAAAATTCAAACAGCCCGACACAGTTTCAGGCTCCCTCGGGAGGGAGATCCTGTCCACACTCAGAGCTCAGCGGCCTTCTCTCTCCCTTCTGCTGCCCAGAACCTTCAGCTCCTGCAGCAGAGCGAGGGTCTGCCCAGGACGGAGCCCTGCACCTGCAGGGCCCCTGGTGAGGCCACTCCTTTCCCAGCTGTCTGCCTGGCTGACTGGCTCCTTCTCATCCTTCCATTTTCCCTTCTGCAATCACCACTCCAGGGAAGTCCTTGTTCGCCAGATCTAAAAATGCATTCCTCAAGTTATTTTTGCTTTTATGCCTACAACAAATTTTAATATATATATTTAATTTCATATATATGTACACACACATGCATGCATGGGCGTGCACACACACAGTCCCTCCGACTATCTTGTGATAAGAGCCATGAAGGTGTCCATGTGAGTTTCGTTTACGAGGGGACCACAATCTGGAGCTGCAGCTGGCACATTGTGACTGCTCCAGAAATATGTTTAAATGAATGGACAAATGAGCTATAGTGATACGAGAAAAGCTCAGAACTATGCAGTTTTTAGTCCTTGCTTTGGCTCTTAGTGACCTTGGGCAAATTCTGCAAAATCTCTGATGCACAGTTTCTTAATCTATTACAAGTAACTATGACACTTATCTCTGGCAAGTCTAAGGTAAGAGTGGAAATAATAAATATAACACAGATAACCTAATTCCTGGCTATATTGTAAGAATTCAAAGGATGTTGGCTAAGAACATCTTTTTAGTAAGAGAAATTAGTTACAAATGATGTGGTAGATGGTAGTGTTTCCTTTTTATAGTTTATTGAATTGTTTGTTTATTCATTTTTATTATAATTATTTGCTCCTAACTTTTGGAAGTGTTTCCTGATTTTAGGGTACAAAAAAATGCTATAAAGAGGAAGAGGGAGAGAAAAAGTCAAGGCTTCTCTTAACGACTTCTTAATATTGTGCTTAATATATTTTCACTTGCATTAGCATGGGTTATTAATTCTTTCTTTCCTTATGATTCATACCTTCTACTGATACCAAATTACCCACTGTCCTGTTTAATGGTTTTGGCTTTATAGTCGCTGTGCTTGAGATCAATATGGCCATTTCTTCCTTCCGTCTGCCCAGTAAATTTTTTATTCATCCTTTGATTTTTAAGATTTCATTGTAATTTTATTTTCAGTGTGTGTCTTTAGGCAGCACACAGCTGAATTTTCTTAAACACAATCCAAACTCTTGGATGTGTATAAGGCAAGGTTCTCAAACAGAACTTCTAGGGGAATTAATTCAGACCCCAATTCTTGTCTCAACTCTTGAAGATTTTCATTGTGAAAACAAGTTTTCTG
>CAUYON010101108.1:0-10324 GCA_963573935.1 Arctocebus calabarensis | reverse complement strand
ATATATATATATAGTTAATTATAAATTAAAATTATAGATGTAGTTCCCTTAACTACATCTTGGCTATAATACTAAGACTTTCCTATTATATTTGGTTATAAGAGCATTTTTCGTAATTAATACTAAGTCTTATGTGGTTTTTAAAACTTTGTATAAAATTCATTCTTCTTCTTTTTTTTTTTTTTTTGCCCGGGCTGGGTTTGAACCCACCACCTGTGGCATGTGGGACCAGCGTCCTACTCCATTGAGCCACAGGCGCCGCCCAAATTCATTCTTCTTGAAAGGTCAGAGTTTCCCCTTCTTTCGTGTGTTGGGGCAGAGAGGGAAAAAAGGCAAACATATTATTAAGCTGTGTGAAATTGTCATCTCTTTTTAGATTGTGGCTTCCTCTCTGGCTAACATTGACTGTTCATTATGCCTTATTGTCAGGCACTTAAATGTTGTTTCATTGCCATGGTAGATTCTTCCTGGCCCAAATTATTGGCTGCTCACTGACAGCTGTCTGAACTTAGAATATGTAGTACTCAGCATCTTTTGTGCCTAGTTGAAGCCTAAGTGGAATTTTGGGACCATAGGAGATTTCCATTCAACATCCTATGAAATTAAAGTCAGTGTTTCTCAGTTCAATAGGAAAATAATCAGTTTTTCCAGAAAAGGGTATTAGGTAAAGTAGATATAGAACACCTATCAGTGAAAGTTTCCATACCTATATAATTAGATCTGTATTTTAAAACAATACAACCTCTAGGAACCTTCATCTCAGTATATCTATATTCTACAACCATGCCAGATATACTATTTAAATGTAAATTAATTTAAATTTACATTAATGGAACTTAAGTAAAATTTAAAATTCAGTTCCTCAGCCACAGTAACCACATTTGATGTGTTAATGGCTAGTGTACTAGATAGCACTAACATTTTTTTTTTTTTTGAGACAAAGTCTCACTCTATGACCCTCAGTAGAGTGCTGTGGCGTCACAGCTCACAACCTCCAGCTCTTGGGCTTAGGTGATTCTATTGCCTCAGCCTCCCCAGTAGCTAAGACTACAGGCGCCCGCTACAACGCCCAGCTATTTTTTATTGCAGTTTGTCCAGGGCCGGCTTCAAACCTGCCACCCTTGGTATATGGGGCCTGTGCCTTACTCACTGAGTCACAGGCACCGCCTCAGCACCAAACATTTTGATCATTGAAAAAAGTTCTTGGGCCAGGCATGGTGGCTCACGCCTACAATCCCAACTCTTAGAAGGCCAAGGCCGGTGGATTGCCTGAGCTCACAGGTTCAAGACTAACCTGAACAAGAATAATACCTTGTCTCTAAAAAGTAGCCAGGCCTTGTGGCATGCACCTGTAATCCCAGTTACCTAGGAGGATGAGGCAAAAGAATCACTTGAACCCAAGAGTTTGAGGTTGCTGTGAACTAAGATGCTCCTGCACTCTAGCAAGGGTGACCAAGTGAGACTGTGTCTCAAAAAAAAGAAAGAGAGAAATTCTTTTTGAGAGAATATAGGTGAGAAAGTCAGATATGTAGAATCTGTCATATATACCAGCTAGTTGTTTTTCATATGGTTTTTTTCTTTTTAGACACAGAGTTTCACTTTGTCACCCTCAGTAGACACAGCAACCTCCAGCTCTTGGGCTTAGGCGATTCTCTTGCCTCAGCCTCCCGAGTAGCTGGGACCACAGGCATCCGCCACAACGTCCAGCTATTTTTTGTTGCGGTTTGGCCAGGGCTGTGCTTGAACTCGCCACTCTCGGTATATGGGACCGGCATCCCACTCACTAAGCCACAGGTGCCACCCTGCAGTCAGTTGTTTTATTTCACAGTTTTTTCTTCTTGTCCATGTGAAGGCAGTTTGTGAAAGGGAAAAATGTTGCCACGCTCCTACACAAGATAACGATTTCAAATTCATTTGCTATTTAGCTTTCGTGTAAAAGTGTCAAGCAACTACTAGTGCAAACGTAGTTTTGGCAGTAGATTAAGGATCCAATTAACTGTACCACCTAGAGCAGAGGTTCCCACCCCGTATTCGCCACCTCTTTGTAACAATCAAGATACATTGTGGCATTAGGAAGGTTGAGAACCACTGCTCTAGACATTCTCTAGTTTGTTCTTCTTATTTCCCTTTCTACTCTCCCATCATTTCTCAGATAAGGCTTGGCACAACTTCAGTTCTAAGACAAGATAAGATAATGTAGAAAGGCAAATGTTTGTATACACAACACATACCAACACCAAATCTGTTGGGGGTGTGTGTATATCTATAGCTTTGGGGAGAAGTGACTAAACTTCTAGAACAATAAATTATTATTATTTTTTCACCAAATCCTTAGATATCATCTCATGGAATGCCTGCTCTCATTTTATGTTTAAGTAGAGTAAGGCTAGGGAAACTGATTGCCTAAGATCATATCAATTTTTAATGGTAGACTGCTTGCAGTGGCTCATGCCTGTAATCCTAGCACTCTGGGTTGCCGAGGTGGGTGGATTGCTTGAGCTCATGAGTTCAGGACCAGCCTGAGCAAGACCAAGACCCCATCTCTCTCTCTTTTTTCTTCTTTTTTTTGTCTTGTAGAGACAGAGTCTCACTTTATCGCCCTCCGTAGAGGGCCATGGCATCACACAGCTCACAGCAACCTCCAACTCTTGGGCTTAGGTGATTTTCTTGCCTCAGCCTCCAGAGTACCTGGGTCTACAGGCGCCCGCCACAATACCCGGCTATTTTTTTGTTACAGTTTGGCCAGGCCTGGATTCTCTTGCCTCAACCTCCGGAGCAGCTGGGACTACAGGTGCCCACTATAATGCCCGGCTATTTTTCTTTTTGCAGTTTGGCTGGGGCCCGGTTTGAACCTAGCATCCTTGGTACATAGGGCTGGCGTCCTACTCACTGAGCCACAGGTGCCACCTTCTTTTTTCTTTTTTTTTTAGAGCCAGAGTCTACTGAGCTTAGGAGATTCTCTTGCCTCAGCCTTCCAAGTAGCTGGGTCTACAGGTGCCCACCACAATACCTGGCTATTTTTTTGTTACAGTTTGGCCAGGGCTGGGTTCAAACCCACCAACCTCGGTATATAGGGCCAGCGCCCTATCCACTGAGCCACAGGCGCTGCCCCCAAGATCCCATCTTTAAAAAAAAAAAATAGTTGGCTCGGTGCCTGTGGCTCAAGCAGCTAAAGCGCCAGCCATGTGCACCTGAGCTGGCACGTTCAAATCCAGCCCGGGCTTGCCAAACAACAGTGACGGCTGCAACCAAAAAATAGCCGGGCGTTGTGGTGGGCACCTGTAGTCCCAGCTACTTGGGAGGAGGAGGCAGGAGACTCGTTTGAGCCCAGGAATTGGAGGTTGCTGTGAGTTGTGATGCCATAGCATTCTATCCAGGGTGACAGCTTGAGGCTCTGTCTCAAAAAAAAAAAGAAAAGTTAATGGAAGACCTGGGATTCAAACTTGTGTCCTATGACCTGCAAATCAATGGTTATTACTAAATCATTTACCATTTTTCTTTTTATTTTTTTTGAGACAAAGTCTTACTTATCACCCTTGATAGAGTGCCGTGGCATCATAGCTCGCAGCAATCTCAAACTCCTAGGTTCAAGAGATCCCCCTGCCTCAGCCTCCTGAGTAGCTGAGACTACAGGCACCTGCCACAATGCCTGGGTATTTTCTTAGAGATTGGGTCTTGAACTCCTGAGCTCAAGCAATCCACCTGCCTTGGCTACCCAGAGTGCTAGGATTATAGGTGTGAGTTACCATGCCTGGCCACCATTTTCTTTTTTTTTTTTTTTGAGACAGAGCCGTAAGCTGTTGCCCTGGGTAGAGTACCGTGGCATAATAGCTCACAGCAACCTCCAACTCCTGGGCTCAAGCAAGTCTCCTCCTTCAGTCTCTCAAGTAGCTGGTGCCCACCACAATACCTGGCTATTTTTTAGTTGCAGCCATCGTTGTTTGGTGGGCCCGGGTGGGGGATTTGAACACGCCAACTCAGGTGTATGAGGCTGGCACCTTAGCTGCTTGAGCCACAGGCGCCGAGCCACCATTTTCTTTTTAAATTAATAATTCAGTGGTGAGAGTTTAGAAGTATGAATAATTAATTGTTAACAATGAATTATTTAAAGAAGTGTTGCTCTTTATGTGTTTTAAAGAATTTGGTAATTTTTTGCAGATTGAAGAAGAAGCAAGGAAAAAAATAGAAGATATGAAAGAAAACGAACGTTTAAAAGCCACTAAAGAATTAGAAGCTTGGAAAGAATGTCAAAGAAAAACTGAAGAACAAAAAAAAATTCAGAGAGAGGAAAAATTACAGAAAAAGGAAAAGCAAATTGAAGAAGAAAGAAAAAATTTAAAACATAAAAGTCTTACTAGAAATTCAGCATCTAGATCTCTTGCTGCAAAAGGTATAATGATTACTTTAATATTTTCTAGAAAAGTGAGTCCTGTTAGTAAAGTATATATGATACTTCTAAAAAAATAAATCTGTTGGCTCGGTGCCCGTAGCACAGTGGTTACGGCACCAGCCACATACAACCAGGGTGATGGGTTCAAACCCAGCCTGGGCCAGCTAAAAACAACGACAACTGCAACGAAAAATAGCCGGCTGTTGTGGAGGGCGCCTGTAGTCCCAGCTGCTTGGGAGGCTGAGGCAAGAGACTCTCTTAAGCCCAAGACTTTGAGATTGGTGTGAGCTGTGATGCCACAGCATTCTATCAAGGGTGACAAAGACTCTGTCTCAAAAAAAAAAAAACAGAGAGAATTATAACGTAGTTCAGCCGCTAGGGCACCAGCCACATTCACTGGAGCTGGAGGGTTCAAATGCAGTCGGGCCTGCCAAGCAACAATGATAATTACAACCAAAAAATAGCCGGGCGTTGTGGCGGGCACCTGTAGTCCCAACTACCTGAAAGCTGAGGCAAGAGAATCCCTTAAGCCCAGGAGTTTGAGGCTGCTGTGAACTGTGAAAGCATGGCACTCTACCCAGGGTGACAGCTTAAGACTCTATCTCAAAAAAAAAAAAAAAAAAAAACCAAAACTTGGGAAGTGTTCATTTATGATAGTCTCCAAGGCAGCACGTGTGGCTCAGTGAATAAGGTGTCAGCCCCATATACTGAGGGTGGCAGGTTCGAACCCGGCCCCAGCCAAACTACAACCAAAAAATAGCCAGGCACTGTGGAAGGTGCCTTTAGTCCGAGCTACTTGGGAGTCTGAGGCAGGAGAATCACTTGAGCCCAAGAGCTGGAGGTTGCTATGAGATATGATGCCACAGCCCTCTACTGAGGGTGACAAAGTGAGACTTTTGTCTCTCTCTCTCTTTTTTTTTTTTTTTGAGACGAGCCTCAACCTGTCACCTTGGGTAGAGTGCTGTGGCATCACAGCTTACAGCAATCTCCAAATGCTGGGCTCAAGTGATTCTCCTGCCTTCGCCTCCCAAGTAGCTGGGACTACAGGCGCCCACCACAATGCCTGGCTATTTTTTGGTTGCAGCCGTCATTGTTGTTTGGCGGGCCCAGGCTGGATTCAAACCTGCCAGGTCAGGTGTATGTGACTGGTGCCTTAGCCGCTTGAGCCACGGGAGTCAAGCCAACTCTTATCTCTTAAAAAAAAAAGAAAAAAAGGGTGGCGCCTGTGGCTCAGTGAGTAGGACGCCAGCCTGTATACCAGAGGTGGCAGGTTCAAACCCAGCCCCAGCCAAAAAACAAAAAAGATAGTCTCCAGTAGGGCTTCCATTCCTTTGGGACAATCTTCTTCCCCTTCAGGGATCCCTATTATTTGTATGTTTGAATGCTTCATGGAGTCTCATAGTTCTCTAAGCACCTGTTCTGCTTTCTGACTACCTGGGTTAACCCGAAAACTTTATCCTCTAGCTCTGAAGTTCTATCTCCTCTTTGGTTTAACCTATTTTTTTTTTTTTTTTTTGATACTTTCCACTGCATCTTTACATTCCCTGACTGTCTCCTTCATTTCCTTCATCTCTGCCATATCCTTCCTGTATTCCCTTTATCTCTTGTCTGACTTTTGGTTCTATCTTGCCATTTTCTCATCTGTTCCCTTTATTATCTTTATCATCCAGAAACTTCTTTCCTATCAAATCCTTTAATTTTTTTTTTTTTTTTACAGACAAGAGTGTCACTTTGTCGTCCTCGGTAGAGTGCTGTGGCATCACAGCTCACAAGCAACCTCCAGCTCTTGGGCTTAGGCGATTCTCTTGCCTCAGCCTCACAAGTAGACTGTAGGTGCCCGCCATAGCACCTGGCTTTTTTTTGGTTGCAGTTTAGCCAGGGCTGGGTTCGAACCTGCCACCCTCAGTAGATGGGGTTGGCGCCCTATTCACTAAGCCATAGGTGCTGCCCAAATCCTTTAATTCTTTATAGGTGGAGTCTTCTGCAGTAGCTGCTTCATGGTCCCTTGGGGAATTGCTCTGTTTTGTTTTTTCTTTCCTTTTTTTTTTTTCGAGACAAAGCCTCAAGCTGTCACCCTGGATAGAGTACAATGGCGTCATAGCTCACAGCAACCTCCAATTCCTGGGCTCAAATGAGTCTCCTGTCTCTGCCTTCCAAGTAGCTGGGACTACAGGCACCCGCCACAATGCTGGACCATTTTTTGGTTGCTGCCTTCATTGTTGTTTGGTGGGCCTGGGCTGGATTCAAACTTGTCAGCTCAGGTGTATGTAGCTGGCGCCTTAGCCACTTGAGCCACAGGCGCCAAGCCTTCGTTTTTCTTTTCTTTTTTTTTTTTTTGAGACAGAGTCTCACTTTGTCGCTGTCAGTAGAGTGCTGTGGTGTCACAGCTCACAGCAACCTCCAACTCTTAGGCTTAGGCAATGTTCTTGCCTCAGCCTCCCGAGGAGCTGGGACTACAGGTGTCCACCACAAAGTCTGGATATTTTTTGGTTGCAGCTTGCTGGGCCGGGTTTGAACCCACCACCCTTGGTATATGTGGCTGGCACCCTACCGCCTGAGCCACAGGCACCACCCTCTGTTTTGGTTTTTCAAGTTGCTGGAATTTTTCTGTTGATTCCTCCTCATGTGTTGTTTCTACTTGTTCATTTATTTGCCCACCTTTTTCCTTGTCACTTCCTCCTTTGCTTGAAATTACTTTGTCTCAGAGCTTAGGTTAAAAGGAAGAGAAGGGGCTCGGCGCCTGTGCCTCAGCTGGCTAAGGCGCCAGCCGCGTACACCTGAGCTGGTGGGTTCGAATCCAGCCCGGGCCTGCCAAACAACAATGACGGCTCCAACCAAAAAATGGCCGGGCATTGTGGCGGGCGCCTGTAGTCCCAGCTACTTGGGAGGCAGAGGCAAGAGACTTGCTTGAGCCCAGGAATTGGAGGTTGCTGTGAGCTGTGATGTTACAGCACTCTATCCAAGGCTCTGTCTCAAAAAAAAAAAAAGGAAGAGAAGGGTAAAACACAAGCAGGGATGAACAAGAGGGATAGAAAAGAAAAAAGAAAGAAAGAAAGAGAAAAAGAATAGAAAAAGAAAAAAGGGAAGGGGGATGAAAGAAAAGAATTGAAGAACAGAGAGAATTAGGACAGGAAAAGAGAATGAGAATGATAGAAGAATTTTTTTTTTTTTGAGACGGAGAATTTTTTTTTTTTTTTTTTGAGACAAAGTCTCACTACGTTACCCTCTGTAGAGTGCTTTGGTATCACAGCTCATAGCAACTTCCACTTCTTGGGCGTAAGCAATTCTCTTGCCTTAGCCTCCCAAGTAACTGGGACTACAGGCGCCTGCCACAATGTCTGGCTATTGCAGTTGTCATTGTTGTTTATCTGGCCCAGGCTGGGTTCGAACTTGCCAGCTTCAGTTTATGTGGCTGGTGCTGTAACCACTGTGCTATGGGTGCCAAGCAAGAAGAAATGGTATTGATTGGCTCAGTGTTAAGGCCATGCTTGTAATTCAAGGATTTTGAGGGGCTGGGCTGTATAAGTTTCTCAAAATCAGGAGCTCCTTTCAAACTTAGCATAGCCAGACTCTTCTTCCTGACCAAAAATACTGGAGTCCTTGCTCTTGATGAAAGTAAAAATGGAAGTTAAGAATAGAATCAAAGGCAGCACCTGTTGCTCAGTGGGTAGGGCTCTGGCCCCATATGCCAAAGGTGGTGAGTTTGAACCCGGCCCTGGCCAAACTGCAACAAAAAAATAGCTGGGTGCGTGGTGGGTGCCTTTAGTCCCAGCTACTCAGGAGGCTGAGGCAAGAGAATCACCTAAGCCCAGGAGTTGGAGGTTGCTGTGAGCTATGTGACATGTTGGCATTCTACCACGGGTGATGAAGTTGAGACTCTGTCTGTACAAAAAAAAAAAAAAAATAGAACCAAATAGGGCCAGGTACAGTGGCTCACACCTGTAATCCCAGCACTTGGAAGGCGAGGCAGGTGGATTGCCTGAGCTCACAGGTTCCAGACCAGCCTGAGCCAAAGTGAGACCCACCCTGTCTCTAAAAAATAGGCGGGCGTTAGCTCAACACCTGTGGCTCAGTGGCTAGGGTGCTGGCCATATACACTGGAGCTGGTGGATTTGAACCTAGCCCAGGCCTGCCAAACAACAACAACTACAACCAAAAAATAGCCAGGTGTTGTGGTGGACACCCATAGTCCCAGCTACTTGGGAGATTGAGGCAAGAGAATTGCTTAAGCCCAAGAGTTTGAGGTTGCTGTGAGCTGTGATGCAACAGCACTCTACCCAGGGCAACATAGTGAAACTCTGTCTCAAAAAAAAATAAAAATAAATAAGTAAATAGGGTGGTGCCTGTGGCTCAGTGAGTAGGGCGCTGGGCCCATATACTGAGGGTGGCGGATTGGAACCCAGCCCTGGCCAAACTGCAATTAAAAAAAAAAAAAAAGCCAGCTACTCGGGAGGTTGAGGCAAGGGAATTGCCTAAGCCAGGAGTTGGAGGTTGCTGTGAGCTGTGTGATGCCACGGCACTCTATTGACAGCGATAAAGAGAGACTCTGTTTCTAAAAAAAAAAAAAAAAAAATAGCCGGGCTTTGTGGCGGGCTCCTATAGTCCCAGCTACTCAGAAGGCTGAAGTAAGAGAATCACCTAAGCCCAAGAGCTGGAGGTTGCTGTGAGCTGTGATGCCATGGCACTCTACCAAGGGTGACAAAGTGAGACTTCTGTCTCAAAAAAAAAAAAAAAGAAAAGAAAAGAAAAGTAAGTGTGATTATTAACTCTAAATTGAGAAATAATTGACTTGCTGCCATTATTTTTTAAAGGGAGAAATTTAGAAAATATATTTTCTCAGAAGTTAAAGGAAGACAATATTCCTGCTCCTCGCTCTGTTGGCAGTATTAAAATCAACTTTACCCCTCGAGTATTTCCTACTGCTCTCCGTGAATCACATGTAGCAGAAGAAGAAGAGGTAGCAATTCTTTCTTTACTTATGATTACCACAAATGAAAATGCTTTATTTTTATTTTATCTACTGAAACTCATACTGGTTCTGAATTCCTTAAGTATTTATTACATTAAAGGTATTACTTCATGAATATATTTTAGCATTTCCTTATAAGAAAATATACATTGCAGGCTCGGCACCTGTGGCTTAACGGGCTAAGGTGCCAGCCACATACACCTGAGCTGGCGGGTTCGATTCCAGCCCCAGCTCGCCAAACAACAATGACAGCTGAAAAATAGCCAGGCGTTGTGGCGGGCGCCTGTAGTCCCAGCTACTTGGGAGGCAGAGGCAGGAGAATCACTTGAGCCCAGAAATTGGAGGTTGCTGTGAGCTGTGGTGCCATGGCCCTCTATCCAGGGTGACAGCTTGAGGCTCTGTCTCAAAAAAAAAAAAAAAGAAAATATACATTGCAGATTTTTTTGGCTCCAGAATACTGACAAGAAAACATTTATATTAATATATGTGCAGTATTGTTGCTTATTCCAAGAGATAAACTGTTCCACTTGTCACTTTTTTTCTGTAATAGATTTATAAACTTTTAGATCAGTATGTATTTAGAAATGAAGAGATGTGGAAACTATTAATATATATTACTAATATTAAGCATTTCTAATGTGACATTTTAGATTTAATGTCCTTCATTCATTTATAAATATTGAGCCCTGGAGTTCAAATACTGTATCTTTAGTTATATAAGAAATAAGAATTGGGCTCGACGCCTGTGGCTCAACGGGCTAAGGTGCCAGCCACGTACACCTGAGCTGGTGGGTTCGAATCCAGCCCCTGGACCCGCCAAACAGCAATGACGGCTGCAACCAAAAAATGGCCGGGCGTTGTGGCGGGCGCCTGTAGTCCCAGCTACTTGGGAAGCAGAGGCAGGAGACCCGCTTGAGCCCAGGAATTGGAGGTTGCTGTGATAGATGCCACAGCACTCTATCCAG
>CAUYON010101107.1:0-10842 GCA_963573935.1 Arctocebus calabarensis | reverse complement strand
GTGATCAAGGAAATGCCATGAAGGATATCTGTAACAGTATGATCAAAATATTTCTGAATGTATATGAATCGTGCCCTGTGATTGCACCAATGTACATAATTATGATTCAATAAAATTATTAAAAAAAAAAAAAAGAAATTGTAAAACGATAAAGATAAATCTAACCATACTCATAATTATGTTATAGGAAGGGTTTTCATGCACTGAATTAGAAATACAAGAGACCATTCCTTCTGTTTCTTTATCTTATTTTCCTCTTTTTTTTTTTTTTTAGTAATTTTGCTGTTCTGCAAAATTGACAATTAGAATAAACGGAATTCACTAGGTTCAATCAGCCTTGACTTTCAGAATAAAAATAGCCAATTTGTGTTTTGCTCGCTGAATTCCTTTAGAAAGAAGACTGTTCTCCAAATAATGATGGTTTGACTTGTGACTTCCTTGATTCTTATGATGGTGCAAAAGTAGTATGCACTCGGTAGAAATCTTACTTTAAACTTTGAATTCTCCCCTTCTCCCTGGCTAGTGATACATGTGATTCTCTCGTGCTGACAAGCAGTGGTGGTGATCCTCGGACCCCGGGCATTAGTGTGGCCATGGGGATAAACAGCCAATAATGTACTTTGTAGTGCTCTGTGTTCAATAAATTACATGAGGTACTCAACACTTTGTTACACAATAAGCTTTGTGTGAGAGGATTTCACCCAAGTGTAATATGTATGAAATGCATATGTTCCGGGTATGTTGAGGATAAGCTAAGCCTTGCTATCCATGGTTGATTAGATGTATTAAATAAATTTTTTACTTATACAACATATTTTCAACCTAAAACAGATTCCCTATTGTAAATCAGAGAAACGTGTTTAATTGAAAACCCTAACTCTGGCTTGAAATTATACATTTCTCATCTACTTTGGCCAAACAGCATGGGTGTGTTCTTGTTGGCAATGAAAGGTTACACTCAGGATTAATAAATTAGAAATGGGTGCTCACCTATGGGGTTGATAAGGCAGAGTCTAGAGACTGTAAAAAATAAAGGTATCCTTGTTAACACTGTCCTTTCAAACAGTCATGTTAGCTGGATGTTACATGGTAATGAACCTGCCTTTACAGACTGATGGAGGTGTCCAAGATGGTAACAAAAATAAGGTCCCCCGAAACTCTGTGAAGGAGCAGGCTTAGCTGAAATAATAATAATAACCACACACCATCCCCTCATTGTCTTCCTATTAGTTGGCCAAAGGTCCTTATTTACTGTCCAGCTAGTAGTTGTGAAGATTCTGAAGTTTTCCCCAGAAATAGCACCACCTTTTGGAACACTAAGTCGTTTCTAACTTCTCCTCCTGGCCCTGCATTCCATGGTTTAGTCGACCTGCCCACACTAGCCACCCAGGCCAAGAAGCCAACTCATCTGGAATCTCGCTGGGCCCAGGACGTCAAACAACACAAGATTTCCAGACTCCTATTATTCTGCTGCAAACTTAGCCAATTAGCAAACCTAATTACTTAATTCCCTGTCCTTAAATACCCTGCTGGCTCAAATCTCAGGGAGGCAAATTTGAGAAATTCCTCCCACGTCCCCTACCCTGCAGAATAAAGTCTTCCGCCATGAACCCTCTTGTCCCTGGGTGATCTTGTGCAAGGATCAGGTGAACCTGGCTGGTATCCACAGTAGAAGACATATTATGATTTGCGATTTTAATCTTTGTCTATGTAAAGAATAAAATTTACTTCACATAATTTAACAGGGTGGAGACAGGTAACCTTGATTCTTACCCATTAACTGGGTTGGCTTTGGAGAGGGCAGAGCTGCCTTTGAAGCTATGCTCAGCTCTTAACTAGACTTTGAATAAATGGCTTAATCCCTTAAAGCCTGGAAAGCCTCTTGTGTCAAATGGGAATAATTATAGAACACGCTTTCTAGGGTCACTATGAAGATTATGCAAGATAAGGAAAGCTGAAAGCTTAGAACACAGTACAGCTGATTAAAATTAATTTCTTTTATTATTTCACGAATAACATCCAACTCTTTCTCCATTCTTCATCGCAAAGCTATCCTAACAAACACAAAGCCACGGTGCAATCCCTACTTAGCACCCACAAAATAGGTTGCCAATAAAACAATTATTTTTTCATGCATTTTGAGATCAGCAGCAAAAATTTTCTAAAGCATCTTCACTGTTTTCTTTACTTTCTCAACATTAGTTATATCATTATTTGCTCCTCTTTTTTCAGGCATCGTAACCCATTTTTTTCCTCTTTAACCACTTCCTTTAACCTCCTCTTTTATTGACAAAGTCTTAGTTTGACACCTTGGGGTTGAGTCCTATGGTGTCATCATAGCTCACAGAAACCTCAAACTCCTGGGTTCAAGCTAGTTTTCTGTCTGAGCCTTAGAAGTAGCTGGGACTACAGGGCACCTGGCTATTTTCTTCTTCTTTTTTTAGTGGAAACATTTAAAACACAGGAATGGCAAGTAAAATCATGAATCAGTGCACAGAAAGTATATATTACCTGCTCAGGCTGGTCTCGAATTCCTGACCTCAAGGGATTCACCTGCCTCGGCCTCCCAGAGTGCTGGGATTATAGGCATGAGCTACCCCACGTGGTCCTTTTTCTCTCTGTCTTAAGAGGTCATTCCCTCCCCCCTTTCTGCATCACTTAGATATACACAATAGCATTACATTTCCTTAAGATTATCATTGGAATGAATTACTTTGTTAATCCTGTTATTTAGCATTCTTTATAAGCAAAGGCAGAGGAAATCTGGCCATCTATTTCATGTTACTAACGGTGCTCACAGACTGTGTTTACAAGCATCTTTTTTCTTAGTCCCTATAGCGGGCTTTAAACACACATGTATGTCTTGGATCAGCTGAAAATACTAAAAAAGGAATAGAAGCAAATAAATAAATAAATAAAAGTTTCTTACCTTATATGTCTATAGGGTGATTGCAAACACCCAATTCGTACAGATTTTATTATGATAGGATGTCACAAATAACTCAAAACTAATAGAAATAGTGAAAGTAATACTCTGTATTTTTGAGTCTAATAAATTGTTTCAAATACAGTAAACAGTTGACGCCTGC
This sequence comes from Arctocebus calabarensis, assembly GCA_963573935.1. NCBI lineage: Eukaryota > Metazoa > Chordata > Mammalia > Primates > Lorisidae > Arctocebus > Arctocebus calabarensis. The sequence goes on along the minus strand of CAUYON010101107.1, from coordinate 7,753 downwards.
CTAATCTGGTGAATTGGTGTGATTATCATCTTTCCTTCAGATGAAGTTAGAAATGTACAGAGAGTTTCACTTTATCTGTACAGGTCACAGGACAAATAATGGGAGTGTTGGAACTAACAATTTTGGCCGTAACTTCCAAACCTGCAATATATATTTTATAACACGTGGAATCTCCAGGAGCTAGGAGCAGGAAGGTAAGAAATAATAATAGTTGTCATTTTCTATTTTGCAGGCACAAGAGGGGTGCCATACAGAGCCTAAGAATCATTTTATCTGCTTTCTGTTCAAGTTCGTAATGGCCGTCATCTTTGCCCGGCAGCAGTAGGGTCCAAGATCTGACTACAGGCCTTCGGCAAGGTCATAAATTTGAAGATGATTGTTGTCATGCTATTAATTTCTCATGTGGTGGCATTTCGGTGGATGAATCGATTAGCTTGCTTTTCAGTTTGTTTACAGACTGACTATGTAATGAGCTGACTTCCAGGCTGCTCCAGAGATGTGGAGAGAATTGAATTCTACTATATAGTGCCTGGGAACCTGACACTGATCACACATTTTATGTGATGTAATTTTATTAAAGGAGCAGTTTTCAGAAAATTCTGTGCAGGAGACAGTGAGTTTATTTCCAAGCACTGACCTGTGTGGATTATCCTGATCAGTATCACTGGCCCTGAGACCAGTCTGCAGAATTTAATGTAGCTTACCTGGAATTTGGGGGCATGAGAAAACAAAAACAGAAATTCCACAGGTAGCTGGTTTAAAGGGTCAGTTGCAACCAGAACAGGCAGTCTTTTGCAGTGCTTTAAACTAAAAATAATATCCTAACCCCGCTTTTCCCCAAATAACTGAATGGATGCCCTTTTTGACCAAGGGGACCCCAGAACAACTTTAACACTCATTTCCTCACCATGAAGGGAAGGTGTCATTATACCTTCCCATTAAACTTTAGACTAATTACATGAACTTAAGGTCATGCCACACTAAGGCTATGTCAGCCCTACAAGCCACCAGTTTGCTTAAAAGTTTGCTTTTGGCTGTGTGAGGTGGGGACTGTTGTAATCCCAGCACTCTGGGAGGCCAAGCAGGTGTATTGCCTGAACTCAGGCATCATAAAGCAGCCTGAGCAGGAGCAAGATGCCCATCTCTACCCAAAACAGAAAAACTAGCTGGGCATTGTGGCAGGTACCTGTAGTCACACCTACGTAAGAGGATTGCTTGAGCTCAAGAGTTTGAGTTTGCTTTCAGGTATGATGTTGCCATAGCACTCTACCCAGGGTGAAAGAATGAGACTCTGTCGAAAGAAAGAAAGAAAGAGAGAAAAAGAGAAAGAGAGCGAGAAAGAAAAAAGAGAGAGAGAGAAACAGAGAGAAGAAAGGAAGGAAAGAAGGCAGGAAGGAAGGAAGAAAGGAAGGAAGGAAGGAAGGGAGGGAGGGAGGGAGGGAGGGAGGGAGGGAGGGAGATTATTTTGGGTCAATACATTATGTTTCCTCTATGATTACCAGACTTCCTTATCTTAAAACATTTCTTTCTGCTGACTCCAAGCCTTTAGACAAAGTTTATTTCTTTAAACAATTAAAAATCAGGCTGAGCAAAGTGGCCCATGCCTGTAATCCCAGCACTTGGGAGGCCAAGGCAGGTGGATCTCCCAAGCTCAGAGGTTTGAGACCAACCTGAGCCAGAGTGAGACCCTGTCTCTTAAAAATAGCCGGGCATTGTGGTGGGCTCCTGTAGTCCCCGCTACTTGGGAGGCTGAGGCAAAAGGATCACTTGAACCCAAGAGTTTGTGGTTGCTGTGAGCTGTGATGCCACTGCACTCTCCCAAGTGTGACCAAGTGAGACTATGTCTCAAAAAATAAAGAAAGAAAGAATTATAAATCAAAAAATCTCTGGGCCCACCAATAGCCTATAAGCCCACCTTTTTCCTTGAGATGACTCTCCTTTTTTAGGCCAAAGCAATATAGGCTTTCTGTGTACTGATTTATGATTTTACTCACCATTCCCATGTCTTTTAAATGTATCCAAGCAAATTGTCACCTGACCACCTCAGGACCACTTATACATGGCTTCTTGAGTTCAAGAGCTCCTAAGACACAGTTATTCAGCTCAGATTCAGAATAAACTTCTTTAAAATTATTGTAGAGAGTTTTTTGTTTGTTTTGTTTTTATTTTTGTTTTTTTTTTTCTGTACTTGCTGCAGGTTGAGACATTGCCAGGCATGGTTTTGGGTTACCTTGCGTTCCCCACCAAAATTGATATGTTGTGGTTTGTTCAGCGTTGATGCAGTTGTCTGTATTCATGTTTCTGTTGTGTTCTTATTGGAAGCATGACCAGACCCACCCAAAGCAAGGCAAACATGAAACAAAGTTTATTGAGGAAGAGAAAGGTTGACAGAACAAGAGGATACGGGTTTATAGAGCGAGATGTGTTCCCCAACCTCTATGGGAAGAAGGGTAGAGACAGTACGATCAAAATATTTCTGAATGTATATGAATCGTGCCCTATGATTGCACCAATGTACATAATTATGATTCAATAAAATTATTAAAAAAAAAAAAAGAACTAAAAGCCCACCTTCCTTTGGCTACCGCAATCCCATTCCTAGCTATCTACTCAGAAGAACAAAAATCATTTTAACTTAAGGACATTCGAACCAGAATGTTTATTGAAGCTCAATTCACAATTGCCAAGACATGGAACCCAACCAATCTCTCAACAACCCACAGATCATGGTATATGTACACCATGGAGTACTATTCCGTTGTAAGAAAAGATGGAGGATGGATGGAGTGGATCTTTTGTGGATGTAAATGGATGGAGTTCAAACACATTCTTCTTAGTAAAGTATCTCAAGAATGGGGGAAAAGTATAAGAAGAATAAAAGTATACTTCTCAGTAAAGTATCTCAAGAATGGGGAAAAAAGTATCCAAAGTAGTCGATACTAATATGAAATCAATATATAAGCAAGTACATACTCAAACAAATGAAAAATACACAAATATTGTCTAATAAACAGAAAGGAGTGGGCGGGATCTTACCTAATGTGCACAAAGTGGGGGTGTTCAGCAAGGCCCCTAGTTGAAGGGCTCAACCACAAGTTGAACTTCACCTTGGAACTGAAAACAATGTCCTCTAAACATTTGTACCCTCATATTGGTTTGAAACTTAAGCATTAGGAAGGAAGGAGTTATTGGTTAGCATATTCTACCCTTTGCTTCATTTTAAGGAAAAATTTGCATGTGAAGGACCCAAGGGCTTGCAGTATGGAACTGTTCCATTGCAGGTATCCTGGAAAGACTGAACACTCTTCTCCACTTTCTAAGACCTGAAGCTATACTCAAGGCACAAACAAAAAAATGCAGGAGTCATTCAATGTTTCTTGACTATCTATTAGCTCCAAGGGGTAGTGTTTAAAATGTAACTAACAAAAATAATGAAGAGGAAAGTGTGACTCAGTATTGTCATTGCAGACTGTCAATGTTCTTTGAAGCTAGGCAAATTTGCTCATGGAGATGAGTCCACGTGCATTTGGAGATGGTGGAGGCTGGAAGTTTCGTCAAAATTGGGAGTTGGGAGTTACTTTTCCACATCCTGTTCTTGCATTCTGCTTAGTTAAAATTCAGGCTGTGGACAATTCTGAGATAACGATCCATCCCTCCTTGCATACAAAGCAGGCATGATTACTCTTCAATTGGAAGAGTCAGGGAGAGTGCATAATCATTTAGATCGAGAGCCGAATAATGGGTCTTGATTAGCAATACAGTGAACCAAACGTGGCTGGGGAAATCAGGGTGTTTCTCTGTTCATTTTCTGGGTAACATACTTAAAATCTGGTGAAGTGGTGCCCGTGAAAATATCCCACGCGACTCAGAATTCTTTCTCCCAAAGTATGATTTCACCTTGCAAAAATCAATACAACCTATTAGCTGAGGTTTAGAAAGGGAGAAGATGGATTATTGAATTTTTAATTTAGAAAACCGCTCTCTCAATATTTTGTAATATTTTTGAGTCCTTTTCACAGGCTTTTGTTTAACTGATAACAAAGGGAATATCACAATTCCTTAGAAATAGCAAATTTTGTGGTGCAGTGCTATTAATTTGGGTTGGCCCATTAAAAAAAAAGTGGGCACATATTAGTTGTTTAAATATTCACAGTAACTGGGTGCATTTCCTCCATAGAAATCTTTAGTAGATTTTCACATGGGGATGAATCTATCTTGTAGATGTTTCAAAGTATATTTATTTTGATGCTTAAGCTTCAAAAACTAATGAATGTTTCCTCCAAATATATCACAGCAGCCGAAAATATGGATTACACTTTTCTTTTTATACTATTCTTTTTTTTTTTAATAATATAAAAGGGTTAGGGTTAGGGTTAGATAACCCTATGTGCAGATGGATAGAATGCATGTTACCCAGAGTCCTTACTGATAAAGAGTGTTGTTTTTAATGGGGTGACAAGAAAAATATTTCAGAAAATGAAGAAGATGTTATATGCTAAGGGTCAAATGCATTAAAGTTCCTGATGTTATATCTCAGAGCAAAAGGATATCATTTAAGATACAGCAAGTTAACATCCAATTAGCAAAAAAGAAAGGTTTGTTTAGGGCTAGAATAAAGAAAAAAATGTGATGTCTTTGAAAGCGGATCAGCTATTGATGAATTTTAAGAACAGGTGATGAACGCAGAACCATGTGGATAAGGGGGGAGTCTTTTTTCATTTAGCAAGAATGACTTGGAATAAATATGTTTAAAAATATGAATTATGGCTTGCCACCTGTAGCTCAGTGGCTAGGGTGCCAGCCATGTACACCAGAGCTGATGAGCTCAAATGTAGCCTGGGCCTGCCAAACAACAATGACAACTACAACCAAAAAGTAGCCAGGCATTGTGCTGGGCACCTGTAGTCCTAGCTATTTTGGAGGCTAAGGAAAGAGAATTGCTTAAGCCCAACAGTTTGAGGTTGCTGTGAGCTGTGATGCCATGGCACTCTACCCAGGGTGACAGCTTGAGATTCTGTCTCAAAAAAAATAATTAATTAAAAAATAAAAATATGAATTAATGTGTAAAGACCCTACTAGTTACTATATAAAATACTAATTTTAAGAAAAAAATAAGGGTCTTGGCGCCTGTGGCTCAACGGGCTAAGGCGCCAGCCACGTACACCTGAGCTGGCGGGTTCGAATCCAGCCTGGCCCGCCAAACAACAATGATGGCTGCAACCAAAAAATGGCCATTGTGGTGGGTGCCTGTAGTCCCAGCTACTTGGGAGGCTGAGGCAGGAGACTCGCTTGAGCCCAGGAATTGGAGGTTGCTGTGAGCTGTGATGCTACAGCACTTTATCTAGGGTGACAGCTTGAGGCTCTGTCTCAAAAAAAAAAAAAAAGAGAAAGGCAAAGGAAAAAAATAAGGATAGTATAAAAAGAAAAGTGTAATATATACCCATAGCTATAATGTTACTAGATAAAGAAGGTCTGGCCAGCTGTTACTTGTCAGCCAATAGGCAGAGATGGGGACAGATCCACAAACTTTATCTGTCAGAAGGCCGAGATTCTGGAGAACAGTGAGGGTGACCTCAAGTAGCTGGGACCAAAGATGCCTACCACAATGCCCGGCTATTTTTTGGTTGCAGTTGTCATTGTTGTTTAGCTGGTCTGGGCTGGGCTCGAACCTGCAGCCTTGGGGTATGTAGTTGACATTATAACCACCAAGCTACAGGCACCGAGCCTCTGCTTGACTTTTTTCTCTTTCTCTCTCTCTCTGATTCTATTTCTTTCCTACAGAACCAAGGAGAACTCTTTGGAATTTCTTTATCTGACCAAGTAGTCTCCAAGAGATATTAAGATTCCCCTCCCCCTTTAGAAATCTCATGAAATAAAAACTCAAGATGAACCATTAGAGTATCTACAGAAAAAAAAAATAGGCTGTAAAATAATTTAATGAGGTTTACTCTGAGTCACATTTGAAGACAATGTCCTAGAGCTGCACAGAAGCAGACTTGAGAACGTGGCCTCCGGGTGCTAAAGTTTGCTTTTACACATGTTAGGGAGACAGGAATTACAAATGTGTTCATAAATCCATATGTGGAAAACACATTGGTTTAGTCTCAAAAGATGTAGCATCTGGAAGCAAGGGGCTTCAAGGTGGGTTAAAAGATTTTTTGTGTGTGTTTGTTTTTGGCCGAGGCTGGGTTTGAACCCACCACCTCTGGTATATGGGGCTAGTGCCCTACTCCTTTGAGCTACAGGCGCCACCCCTGTTAAAAGATTCTTTAGCTGGCAATTGGCTGGAAGAGTGAGGCTCTGTCTAAAAGACCAGGAGTCAGTGAAAAGGCATGCTTAAGATAAAGGGTCTGGTAATTGTAAAGGACCGAGAGAGGCCGGTGTTTCGTTAAGCATATTGGAAACTTCTGGTGTGTCTTGAAGACCCTTAGGCCTGTTATTGAGTTACAGAGGCACGATGAGACAGGTCTGGTCTCTTTTCTCTGGCTAGAGACTCAGTTTTAGGGGTTCTCTTGGCCAAAAGGGGGTTCAGTCAGTCAGTCGCTGAGGGAGGAGCCTTAAGATCTTATTTTAGTTCACAAGAGAAAGGAAGGCTTTCCTCCATGGACCACAGTAGGAGTTGGCCCGGGAGACTTTGAATAAGAAGAAGACCTTTGCCCACCTTCTCTCCTTCTCCCCCAAGGGCTCAGAGTTACTTTCTCCAAGCCTGGCTTCTTCCTCCTGCAAAACCATTCGTTCCAAGCTCCCCTTCCCCGACGCGGCTGGTTATATAAGCATTTGGCCTCCCTGGGCTGTTGTAAAATGAATTCCTACAATTCCCTCTGAATTTACACATGGCAAACACATTTTGTCTCCTTCTTCTAAACTTCCAGGGGGGACAGGGGAAACTTTTCCCTTCTGACCTTCCATGTCCAACAATATGAGGAATAACAGCAAACATTGTGAAAAAATGATGTTTAACAGGACATTGGATAACATATTACCCTGAATCTTGGGAGACTATCTGTGTATGTAGAAAGAGGTGGGCAATGAGCACAAAATGTTTTATAAACATTTTGTAACAGTTGCAATGAATATTTCATAAATGAAAGACTGTCCAGGTACAATTTCATATTTTGTCTGTAGACGGGGACTTTGGGGACACTTGGTATATACCCTGAACCCAAAGGGTGCTTGTATACTAAAGTCAGCATGGCTATTTCTATTGCCTGCAATTTTCCTGTCTTATCCAAGACATCATTACCAAGAGCAACCTCAAGAATATTTTTCTCTATTTTTTCTTCTAGGAGAGTCACAGTTTCAGGTTTTGTTTCTTTTTTTTTCTTTCCTGAGACAGAGTCTCACTATGTCACCCTGGGTAGAGTGCTGTAGTGTCACAGCTCACAGCAACCTCCAGCTCTTGGGCTTAAGCAATTCTCTTGCCTCAGCCTCCCTAGAAGCTGGGACCACAGGCGCTCAGCACAATGCCCGGATAATTTTGGTGCAGTTGTCATTGTTGTTTAGCTCTCCAGGGCCGAATTGGATCCCTCCAGCCTTGATGCATGTGGGCTGGCACCGTAACCACTGTGACATTTTTTTTTTTTTTGAGAGTCTCACTATCTCACCCTCAGTAGAGTGCCATGCCGTCACAGCTCACAGCAACCTCCAGCTCTTGGGCTTATGCAATTATCTTGCCTCAGCCTCCCAAGTAGCTGGGACCACAGGCACTCAGCACAATGCCCGGATAATTTTGGTGCAGTTGTCATTGTTGTTT
>CAUYON010101103.1:0-18722 GCA_963573935.1 Arctocebus calabarensis | reverse complement strand
TCCAGTAAGATTAGCCCACATCACAAAATCCCAAAACCAAGAGATGTTGGTGTGGCTGTGGAGAAAAGGGAACACTTCTATACTGCTGGTGGAAATGAAAACTAATACATTCCTTATGGAAAGATGTTTGGAGAACACTTTGAGATCTAAAAATAGACCTGCCATTTGATCCTACAATTCCTCTATTAGGTATATATCCAGAAGACCAAAAATCACATCATAATAAGGATATATGTGCCAGAATGTTTATTGCAGCCCAATTCATAATTGCTAAGTCGTGGATGAAGCCCAAGTGCCCATCAACCCAATAAATTGTGATATATGCACACCATGGAATATTATGAAAGAAAAATGGAGACTTTACTTCTTCCATGTTTACATGGATGGAGCTGGAACATATTCTTCTTAGCAAAGTATCTTAAGAATGGAAGAAAAAGTATCCAATGTACTCAGCCCTACTATGAAACCAGTTTATAGCTTTCATATGAATGCTATCTAATTATAGCCCAAGAATATGGGGAAAGGGGAGAGGGAGGGGAGGGGAAGAGGATAGGTGGAGGGAGGGTAATCAGTGGGACCACACCTACGTGCATCTTACAAGGGTACATGTGAAATTTACTAAATGTAGAATATAAATGTCTTAAAACAGTAACTAAGAAAATGCTATGAAGGCCATGTTAACCAGTTTGATGAAAATATTTGAAATTATATATAAACCCAGCACATTGTACCCCATGATTGCATTAATGTACACAGCTATGATTTAATAAAAAAAAGAAAACATAATCAGTGCAAATTTTCATTCATGCCATATGTTTTATGTTTGTTATTTTGCAGAACACCCCGAATATTTGTTCATATTAACATGTGAACAGTGAGTATTTCAAAAGTACCTTGGTAAAATTTATGCTACATTTGTTTAACTTTTCTATGGACATAAACTTAAAAGAAAAGCCATTCCTCCTGAATTTTCTCAAATGTATAGGCCTCTGTTATTATTTGATTAGCAGAATTTTTATTATTTACCCTACATTAGTTCTTAAAACATGAAAAGATGTATACTTTTATTCATCCTAAAATAAAATTTTAAATGGGGGGAGGCTTTTAAAGAGAGCAGTCTCAAGCCCTTAATAATTCTTCACAGAACTCTTCTTATAAAGTCTGAAAGTTTAGCTTTCCTTAAAAAGTTGATACACTTAGCAAACCACCTTTTATAAATATTCAGAACAATGTGGCAACAGTGTAAGGCTTTCAGAAGACATGTCAGTTGCACCTCTCCACATTAATTCTTTGTCCCAAGGCTGCCATTTGATGTATTTCAGGCAAGGTAGCTCTTATCTCAAGCATAGAGTTTCAGCTGCTAGAATACTTTGCTATTCTGAATCACTTTCTCTGCCCTAAAGGCTTTATAACTATTCCTTGAAAAACATTCAAGCCAGGAAGGTGCCACAATTTGCATTTGCATCAATACTCTCACAGAAGCTCCCCTCAAGATAATTTTACACTCAACCATAGACACATTATGCAATTTTTTTCCCCCAAGGGATTACCAATTGGAAATGAGAGCTGAAATGTATCCTAGATCCTGCAATTGTACATACAAAGTACTAACATCTTAAGAGAAACAATGTCACCCTATCTATGGAATCTATCTCCCTGATGAAATATTCAACAAATATTTATTACATGGAAGTATCTGATTTAAATGTCAGTATTCTCTAAATTTACTGGTCTCCAAACTCCTTTTCACATTTCCTAAGATTGCATTTCTTTCTCTTCTCACCTCTAAGTCCATAAACACACAGCGCTTTGTCTCACTTATCATCTGTAAAGAAGTAAACTCTACTTGAATGACTGGAGCTCCTGGTTACTTAATGCTGAATTGTAAACTGCCAGGGAAGGACAATGTAAGAGGTAACATTACGTTTTTCTCTTTTAGTTAGGTTTTGAATTCATCAATTCAGAGAATGGAAACCTTTGAACTAAAAATATTCTTGTGAAGAGTTCAGAAGAATACTTTACTTTTCTATATCCAAAGGAGGTAAATGCTTTTCAAAAAATGTCTAAACTGGCTCGGCGCCTGTGGCTTAACAGGCTAAGGTGCCAGCCACGTACACCTGAGCTGGTGGGTTCGAATCCAGCCAGGGCCCGCCAAACAACAATGATGGCTGTAACCAAAAAATGGCCAGGCGTTGTGGTGGGTGCCTGTAGTCCCAGCTACTTGGGAGGCAGAGGCAAGAGACTCGCAGGAGCCCAAGAATTGGAGGTTGCTGTGAGCTGTGATGCCACAGTACTCTATCCAGGGTGACAGCTTGAGGCTCTGTCTCAAAAAAAAAAATGTCTAAACTACAAATATTTTAATATAGTTTCAAGTACAGCTACTTTGTCACACAACTGTTCTTGACTACAACTGGCTTCCATACTGTAAACTCCCCATTGGACCTAGGCTTCTTGAGCATAATGCTTTATATTCACTTTGCTCATTTCTGTATTTCTAGCACCAGAGCACTGCCTGGTACATAGTATAATCTCTTATTGTTAAATCTGTGAATAAATAAAATGTAGCAAGAAAAAGTGTGCTTGATTTCAACTCTCTAGTGCATCATTGTGAACGAATGTTTGGTGAAATGCGAGTGTTACTCATGATCAGCACACATTTCTTTCCTACTGTCGAGGTGGGTGTTCATCGGGCATACCAGCTCTTTCTAATTGATGTTTTGAAAACTCCCCTTTGCCAAACATTAGTGACTTTTGTCCTGCCATGTTTACATACCTGAGACCTAGCACAGGCACTTTTTGAAGTTAATTAAAGATTCACTTATGTTAAAAATTTCCGGATGATAGCAAGAGACCAACTTGGCAGTCAATGAAAATAATCTCTAGTATTTCTCTCTGTGATTCTTGTGAGACAGGTCGTGAAGGCCCTAGTCCTCATGGGATTGATAGAAACAAGATGGGGTGATGGGAGACGCCATGCTACTGCCCACAACAAGAGGATGCAAATGAATTCTGTGACATTGCTTCCCTGAGTTTGCTTTGTCTAGCACAAATATAAAATCCCCTAACTGGCTTCCCTGTGCCACCCAGTGACTTCCTGGTACGCTTTTCATTTATCTACTATTGTGTATTCAAGGGCCAAAAGCTCATTTTAATACCTGCTTAAAAGACAACTTTATCAGATTGCGTCCCAACTTTTTCACCTTTATTTTCTCTCATGATCTACCAGGTTTTGAAAGATTTTGTCTACTTAGAGATTGTATTTATAAACTAATAATTAATTTTCCATTTGTATTTTATTTTAGAAACTCTGCTTGTCAGAGAAAATGATCAGCTGTTACCAGAAGACGTTGATATGGTTCCAGCCAAGAGCAAAGAAACCCTATGAAAGTTAGTCATGGTTGACATACGTGACTATAATTAAGGTCTTCGAAATATCGGAAGTGGTTCCTGGGGACTCATGGAGGGAGGGAGGCCGAGGTGGAGAATCACATTGGGCTGCACAATGGGACCAAATGGGGAGCTTAAAAATATTGGTGCCCAGGCTCCATTCCAGACCAATGACATTGTATTTTCTGAGCCCTGGAATAATAATGTGTGGCTAAGGTTAAAGCCACAAAGAATATAGTGCATCTATAGTAAATGTTAAACCAAAGCAAAAGAAAATGAAAAAAAAATAAATAAAAAGAAAGAAAAGAAAAGAAAGGAAGAAAGAATGGAAAAAAAAAAAAGCCTCCCTCCTGCCTCAGAAGATGCACCTGTGGCTGGGAGGAGCCTGTGGAACTGTGGGTGTGGCCTCCTCTGTGCTTGGAGCAACTCCTGTAAGTGAAGGCAGAAGTCCCCTTCTGCCTTACCACCTCCCTTTCCAGCCACACCTCAGAAATACAGCAGGGCACTGTCCAGTCCAGCAGGAAACAGGAAAGTGAAGTCCAACTCAAGATGTTGCAGGATTAAATTAGATCTATGAGGGCACCATCTATTTCTCAACCTGCACTCCTCAGGCCAAATGAGCTTATATTTGCAAAGGGCTTTCTTTCCTTTATACACAAGTTTGGTGTCATCTCTTTCCTCAAGCCCCACATTAACTTTTCAGGGAGAACTTAATTTACAAAACTGCCAAATAATAATAAAGGGCAAGTGTCTCTGCAAGGTTTTCTATGCTCGGTGTAGTCCTTCAGGCCCCAGTCATGCTCCCTTGCTCCTGATTGGTTACCCTTCAAAATATCAGGAGTTGGAAACCAGCCTGAACAAGAGCAAGATCAAATCTAAAAACAAGCTGGGCATTGTGGTAGGCACCTGTAGTCCTGGCTACTTGGGAGGCTGAAGCAAGAGAATCACTTGAGCCCAAGAGTTTGAGGTTGCTGTGAGCTGTGACACCAAGGCACTTTATCAAAGGTGACTAAGTGTTTTTTTTTAAAAAAACAAACAACACATCAAGAGATGTGACATGTTCAGTCAAGGTTCCCAGTATTACCATTAAGTCTTTCCACTTGAGCAGAAGCACTTCATATGGGTAGGAAGGTTACTGCTGCTGGAAAATTTGCCTGTAAAATACAAGATCAATAAAAAGAAATGAAAAATAGAATGAAGGCTGAAGATTTTGTGAAATGTGAAAATACCCAGATTTGATGTATTTGTAACTGACTCTTGAAAAGAAAAAGAGGAAACTTCCATAGGTTCCCTTTGGTATTACTTGACAATAAATACCTTATTGATTTTGGAAAACAAATGTCCGTGCTTTTATTCACTTATCTTGCTCTAAAAATCTGGCATTTGAAGAACTGCAAACAAGATCAAGTGACTCAGTTTTCTGGCTAAGTTATGAAATATAGACATCATTCAATGACTATACTCAGAGGCAGCTGAGCTGAGTAGATAGAACGAAGGTATGGGAGAAGACCAAGTTTGAATCTACGTTCTGCTGCTTACTAACTGTATAGTTTTAGGCAAATTGCTTAACTTTCCTAAGACTCAGATTCCACATCTGTAAAGTGAGATTGATAATATTGTCTCATAGGGTTGTTGTCATATACAATTAAATGAGTAATATCTTCAAAACTTTCCGGACTGGTCTGTTAATTGAAGGCAATTCACACATAGCTGCTATTATTATTATCCCCCAAAGTAGTTAATTTATTCCCTTTTCTCAAAGAGCTTAAAATCTTAAAGGGTTCTAGATTAATGGTATGTACTAGTTCCGGGATGGCATTCAACACTGTGTGAACTTGGGTAAGTTACTAAATCTCTCTGGTCCTCTTATTTCTCTATTTATACCTACATTCTTTGTGCTACATTCTTTGTGGTTTTAGGTACTAAGTAGGTCATATGTTTCTAACTCCTAAGAGTTTTTGAGGAAGGAAAATCTTTAAATTATTTTTAGTATTGTAAAATATTCAATAAAATTGGAGTATGTACCATGACAAAGCTGCTCAGATAACTGTCAACATTCTTTGCTTTTGCAGGATTTATAAAAATCACTTTGAATTGGGCTGATAATGTTACTGTGCATGCAGAGGAAAAATTACAGTCAACCATAACATCATAGAAATTTGTAAAAGAAATAATAAAATGAATTCTTGGTTACTTGGTTACTAAGAGGTTAGAAGCTACGGTAGGACTTAATATTTTCCAATACCCTTTCTTATTTTATGATTTCATGAATTTTATCATGTGTCAAAACACTTGTTCCTAAAACTTAGTGAAAGGGGTTTTGAGTTGCATTAATTCTTTACTCCCATTTCCTCCAGATCAAGTAACAAAAGTCTCTGCTCACATTCCTACTTCTAATGTTTGCCTTTTTTTAGAAAAAAAATGACTGTTACACGTGCATTTATGATGACCTTTTAAATAGCCTTTATTTTTTTAGCGTAGTTTTGGGTTCACAACTAAATAGAGTGGGAGGTACAGAGATTTCCCACATACTCTCTGCCCCTCAACATACGCAGCTTCGTCCATTCTCAGAGCTCCCCCACCAGAATGACACTTTGCTTTTTCCTCTGCTTCTATCTCTTTCCAAGGCCGCATATGCCTCAAGTCCCAGATGGCTTGAAACCCCGGCCCCTGTGTGGACCCACCTCTCTCAATAGCTGTGGGACTTCAGTTCGCCAGCTTGTCACTTCTTCCCATGGCACATCTTCTCCTCTGTGTCCATTTCTCACCTTCCCAAATAGACCGTAAGCTCCTCAAGGGCAGACCATTGTTTTGGATTCCTTTCATAAGCCTTATTTTATATAACCTCTCTGGTTTTAACTAAATCAATTGAATTGTCACACATACACCCCTCTTACATCTTGAAAGTATATACTCCTAAGAAGATCACGGCTCTTTTAGATGAAGAAGAGCTTTTAAAAATATGTTTACAGAAGTTCATTAAGTGACTTGATCCATATGGGGGCAAATACGAAAAAATGAAACTGAAATTTTGCTAGAATGTCAAACTCAGTCGCAAAACATATAGTTATAGTATGTTCCTTAGTTCTTGAGATCAAGCCTAAATACTGCAACCTGTATGATGGCACTCACATGTTGAATTTTCTACATTTATATTCTTATACATTTTATGTTATACATTTTATATTTAAATATTTAAATTTATACATTTTATGCAGTTTTATATTTTATAAATGTATCTCTCTCTCTCTCTCTCTCTCTCTCTCTCTATATATATATATATATATATCACAGGAAGTCATGGACAAAATGACAATTAGGACAGATTCTATTTGTCCGAGAGCATGGGATTCATATTTGTGTTATCTTATTAGTGTAGACCTTCAAGGACACTGAATAGGTTAAATACACCATTGTATTTCTTCAGCCCTATTGACATATTATGCTACTTGTTTAGTGGGAGATTTTATCAGATTTCACAATCAGTCTACTGTTAACAAGAAGACATAATTTTTGTGCATGGTAAGAGAGTTTGGGTAACTGCCCTGAAAGAAAGCATTGTTATTTTTCATCATTTGATGCACAATTTCCTTCACTACTTAAAGACTTTTTTTTGAAATTTCTCTTGACCATGGATATTCTGTTTTTATATCCAGACATACCTTTTTAAAATTGTGCATTGCTTTATTGCATTTTTTTGCACATTGAAGGTTTTTGACACCTCTGCATCAAACAAGACTAGACTATCAGTGCCATTTATGTGTGAGTGATGTTCTGATAATTCTGACAATATTTCAAACTTTTAAATCATTGTTACATGTGTTATGGTGATCTGTGATTAGTGATTTTTGATACTACTATTGTAATTGTTTTGAGGCACCATAAACCACATTCATGTAAGATAGCCAACTTAATTGATAAATGTTGTGTGTGTTCCACGGATGGGCTGCTCCCTGTCTTTCTCCCTCTCCTCAGGTCTCTCTATTCTCTAGGACACAATAATGCTGAAATTAGGCCAGTTCATAATCCTATGATGCCCTCTCAGTGTTCAACTGAAAAAAGAGCCACACATGTCTCACAGAATCCATTCTGCGGCCATGGATCAAGAAGTAATTTTAACTTTCAAGTAAACTAGTAATAATTAAGCTTAGTGAGAAAGGCACGTCAAAAGCCAAGCCAGGCAGAAAGCTGGGCCTCTTGTCTCCTGATTAGCTGAGCTGTGAATGCAAAGATATTCCTCCATATTGCTGATATGAAGAAAGTTTGATGATCTGGATAAAAGATCAAACTAGTCACAACGTTCCCTGAAGCAAAGCCTCATCCAGACTCTCTTCAATTTTATGAAGGCCAAGAGAAGTGAGGAGGCTACAGGAGAAAAGTTGGAAAGTGACAAAGGCTAAGGAAACTGCCCTTTCTATAACAACAAAGTGCAAAGGGAAGCAGCAAGTGCTGATGTAGAAGTTATACCAAATTATCAAAAAAAAAAAATCTAGCTACAATTATTGATGACAATGGCTACACCAAATAATATTCATGAAACTATCTGGTGTTGGAAGAAGATGCCATCTTGGGATTTCATAGCTAGAGAGGAGAAGTCAATACTTGGATTCAAACTTCAAAGGATAGGCTGATTTTTTTGTTGGGTGCTAATACAGCTAATGACTTTAGGTTGAAGC
Source organism: Arctocebus calabarensis (assembly GCA_963573935.1). Taxonomy (NCBI): domain Eukaryota; kingdom Metazoa; phylum Chordata; class Mammalia; order Primates; family Lorisidae; genus Arctocebus; species Arctocebus calabarensis. The sequence goes on along the minus strand of CAUYON010101103.1, from coordinate 10,659 downwards.
CAATGTTCCTTTGGCATTCCCCAAACCCCAGGGCTCTTAAGAATCATGCTAAATATATTGTGCCTTGCTCTACAAATGTCCCACAAATCCAATGACAGCACATCTCTTTACAGCATAGTTTACTGACTATACCCACTGTTGAGAAACTCAGAAACAAAAATTTCTTTAAAATATTACTACTCATTAACAATGCACCTCGTCACTCAAAAGCCCTGATGGAGTTGTTCAGGGAGATTCATGTTGCTAACACAGCATCCATTCTGCAGCAATGGATCAAGAAGTAATTTTAACTTTCAAGTAGTATTTTTAAAAAAATACATTTCATAAGGGCATAGCTGCCACAGATAGAGATTCCTCTGTTGCATCTGGGCAAAGTAAATTGAAAACCTTCTGGAAAGGACTCATCATTCTAGATGCCATAAAGAACATTTGCAGTTCCTGGAAGGAGGTTAAAATATCAACATTAAGAGGTGTTTGGTAGAAATTGACTCCAACTTTCATGGATGACTTTGAGTTTCAGACTTCAGTGGAGGAAGTGATTGCGAAAGCAATGGGAATAGCATGAGAATTAAAATTAGAAGTGGCACCCGAAGATGTGACTGAATTGCTGAAATCTTATGGTAAAACATTAATGGATGAGTAGTTGCTTCTTGTCTGGTTTCTTTTTCTTTCTTTCTTTTTTTTTTTTTTTAGAGACAGAATCTCACTTTGTTGCCCCCAGTAGAGTGCTGTGGTATCACAGCTCACAGCAACTTCTAGCTCTTAGGCTTAGGCAATTCTCTTTCTTGAGGCTCTCAAGGGGGACTTCAGGCTGCTACTACAACACCCAGCTCTTTTTTTTTGTTGCAGTTTGGCTGGGGCTGGGTTCGAATCCACCACCCTCAGTATATGGGGCTGGTGCTCTACTCACTGAGCTATAGGCACCACCCCAGAAACTGGTTTCTTGAGATGGAATCTACTCCTTGAGAAGTTGCTGTTAACATTGTTGAAATACCAACAACAGATTTAGACTATTACATAAACCTCGTTGATAAGGCATTGACAGTGTTTGAAAGGATTGACTCCAATTTTGAAAGATGCCATCCTGTAAGATGCTATCAAACAGCAAGTTAGCTACAGAGAAATCCTGTGAAAGTAAGATGTGGCAAATTTCATTGTTGCCTTATTTTAAGAAATTGCCACCTCCCTCCAACCTTCAGCAACCACCACCCTGATTAGTCAGCAGCCATTAGTTTCCACCAGCAAAAAGATCACGACTCACAGAAGGCTCAGATGATTGTTAGCATATTTAGCAATGAAGTATTTTTAATTTAAGTTATGTACTTGTTTTTAGACTTAATGCTATTGCTTGCTTAATAGACTATAGTATAGTATGAACATAACTTTTATACATACTGGGAAACTAAAAAATTCTTGTGACTCACTTTACTGTAATGTGTGCTTTATTGTGGTGATTGGATCAGAACTCACTGTATCTCCTAGATATGCCTGTATTGTAGCTTCTCATTTTTAGTTTTCACTTGACTTTTAAAAAGTTGGTGCTCACTGTTAGCATAAAATTACTAAGTTGCAGATATTTTCAAGAGAGTGAAAATATTTCCAATGTATTTCCCATAATTACTGATGTTTATTCAAGCTGATCTTATTAGGAAAATTCCTCACAAAGAAAATGTAATAATGAATTATTCTGTTAATTGGACAAGAGTCATGACTAGTGAGATTTATGTATCATGCTATGTTTGGAGTATTAGAACAGATTATTTTTAAAAACTCTTAAAATGAAAAACTAGTAAAATTTAAAGATGACATCTCCTTCTGGGGCTGAGGATTTAGTTGACATAGTTGACCAGATCAAAGACGAAGAGTACCCACCTGGTTGTGGGGAGAAGATCCATCATGGAGGAGTTGGGTGGAAGATTGGTTACACAAAGGGAAATAGAGTAAATAATTAAATATATGGAAATACATGGAAGACAATGGGATCTAGGCTTCTCTGTTGGAGAAGAAAGTTACAAATATGGAAAGGAAGAAAGCAACATCTATATCTATATCTATCTATCTATATATGGATGGTGCTATATATATAGCTAAGATATAGCTTAGTCTTCTTAGTCTTCTTGGGTTACTATGTGCTTTTAACAAAATAGCTTATAGCTTAGTCTTCTTAGTCTTCTTGGGTTACTATGTGCTTATAGCAAAATACCGCAGCTGAGTGGCTTAAACAATAGAAATTTATTATCTAACAGTTTTGGAAGCTGCAAGTCTGAGATCATAGTAAGAGTTTAGGCAGATTTTGATGAGGGCTCTCTGCCTTTCCGCAGAACAGGCACATGAAGAACAAGAGAGAGCATGAAGTCTTTGGTGTCTCTTTTTACAAGGACACTAATCTTACCAGTGTCAGGTAATGAGGGCTCTATTCTTATGATTTATTTAATCTTAATTATCTCCTTACATGTCCAGTCTCTAAATTCAATTATACCTGGGAATTAGGGGTCCATATATGAGTCAACGTAAGGCACATAATCTAGTGCATTAGAGCAAAATATATCAATAAGCCAGATCTTGGTTGAGTAAAAGGAACCAGAGCTCCTTGAAAAAATTACTGGTTCCCCCCGGAGTTGGAGGTTGCTGTGAGCTGTGATGCCATAGCACTCTATCCAGGGTGACAGCTTGAGGCTCTGTCTCAAAAAAAAAGAAAAAATTACTGGTCCCAGAGTCTGAGCAGAGACAATTAAAGATGGATATCTTATTGAGCTTTATGGAAAGTATCTCAGTCTGTTAGGGCTACTATAACAAAATATTATGAATTGGATGGGTTTACAATAATGAAAATTTGTTTTTTATAGCTCTGAAGGCTGGGATGTCCAAGATCAAGGTGCCAACAGATTCAGTGTCTGTTGAGGGCCAGCTCTCTTGTTTATAGACAGCACCGTTCAGTGTGTCTTCACATGGTGGATGAGACAAGGAAGCTCTGTGGATTCTATTCTCATTCATAAGGGCTCTGCCTTCAGGATCTAAACACTCCTAAAGGCTTCACCTCCTAATGCTATTACATTGATGATTAGGTTTCAACTTATGGATTTGGGGTGGAGAAGGGGCATAAACATTCAGTTCATTGTAGTAAGAGAAAGTGTTTAAAAGTAACAACACAGAAACCAGCTTGAATGAGTTCTCATTGGGTAAACTTGAGGACATTTGAGCAACAAATGATGAAAGCAATAGATTGTAACTCTCTGAATAACATAAAACAATCATCTCTCTGACCAGGTGTAATGGCTGACATCTATAATCCTAGAACTTTGGGAAGCTGAGGTGGAGGATTGCTTGAGGCCAGGAAGAATCACTTATGCCCAAGAGTTTGAGGTTGGTATAAGCTGTGATTCCAGGGCACTCTACTGAAGGTGACATAATGAGACTCTGTCTCAAAAAAAAAAAAGAAAGAAATTAATGAAGTTTAGCATAAACAATGTAGGAAATTAACTTAAATCAATTATCCAAGAGCAGGAATTAACAAATATAAAACATCCTGAGAGACCATCCAAAAGTGTGTCTTACTAGAAATACTCATATAGTAAAAATTCTTTTAGGAAGAGTCATAGTCTATTGAAATAAAATTAAAAGATGTCAGAGTTCAGGCATAAATATAACCCCCTTTATTGCAGCTTCATTGCTGAAATCATATATAGTTACCCCTTCCTCATGCTAAAATGGAATATATTGAGATATTGAGTTACTAGGGGAAAAAAATGTCACTGGAGTTGCTTAAAAATTCAACATAATTATTTTCTAATTTTCCCCTGAGTAATCCAGGAAAAGTTTTCCCGAGTTTATATCATCATGAAATTATTTGGCCCATCCTATGTTTGTATTAGATCTTACTCCATGGTAATGACTGGAAATGGACACTCTTAATGTTATTTCACATTAAACAGCATCTAACCTACAGGCAAATAGAAGGGGATAGTGTGAGAAGGGGGTATAAGAATAGGAGTGCCCCCCTCTGTCTGGAATAAGATCAATGGAGAGATTGAGTTGCTTCTTAGAGAACCCATATACTTTTAAAACTCTATCCAACAGTGACAGATGGACTGGTGCATTCAGCTTAAAGTGTGTTCTATAGCAATGGTTCTCAAGGTATGGTCCCTAGAACAGCAGACATCAGCATCACCTGGGAACTTGTTACACATGTCAATTCTCAGGCCTTATCCTAGACCTACTGAATCAGAAATGCTAGAGGTGGGACCCAGCAATCTGTATTTAAATAAATCCCTCAGGAAGCATGCTAAAGTTTGCGAACCACTAATAAATCATCCACTCAGCAAGTTTGGAAGAATACCATCTGTGAGGAAATACTCAGGCACCTGTGTCTCCACAGAAAGGGGACTAATTCCCAATTTCCTAACAGTTAAAAGCCTTCAGAAAGAATCACCATAATTTAAATGGCTGGAGCTCTTAGAGAGCCCCTTAACATCACCATAAATAAAAATTTAAAAACAATTAGAGAGGCACCAGAAGCTCTTTTTATCCTCTTGTGATCCTCTAAATGCACCAAGGACTTGCCACTTGGCTATTATAATTTTATATCCACCATTATATTAAGGTTCTTGGTTTGCAGTGTTTGCTTTTGGGAACTGAATGCCTGTCATTTTATGGCACCATGGAGTGATTAATACGGGCTTTTATAGGATGCACTGGATCACAATGTAAATACATCCTGTTCCTTAAATGAATGTGGCTCAATTACCTGCAGGCCAGCAAGCACAAAATTCTTATGTGGGGGCAAGCAGAGGTGCAGAATCTGTCTTAAGTTCAAGATAAAGCAAGATTGGGAGGTCCAGACAACCTGGTAAGAGATACACGAGGGAGAGAAGCGGAGAGAGCCAGAGGAGGGAGGGATGCTTCTAAATTCCTCATCTTCCTGGAATGTGAGTGGAGGTGGACTCTCAGTAGAACAGTTGTACTGTACCTGCCATCCAGGGTTTTCTGATGGGTTCAGCAATCTTCTGCACTGAAGACTGAAGAAGAATGTAAAAGTACTCCAGTCACATTTTGTCTTGGTGTTTCTAACACAGGTAGCTTTTTCAGAACTTAGGATTTTTGGATATTTCAATGGAAAGGATACTTCTGAGGTCTGATAAGTAAGTTTGCAAACTTGGTACCATGCACTTATGTTGGCAGCACTGTATGAATAACTCAGTAAGGTTTCATAACCTTGGGATATCAATGTCTCATGGTTGTGTTGGTGGTGGGGTGTGGCAGTGTCTTGCTGAGTGGTGTTTGCTATTGTTGCATGTTTTTGTGCTCTATCATGAGAATGTTGGAGTTTGAATTAGAGCAATGAACAAACATTCATAAATTTATTCTTCCACTTGGCAAGAGTGGAAGTGAAATCAGAGACATTTTATTCCAAGTTATTCGGAAATGCCAGGAGGAAAATGGCAGTGTACAAATGGATTAAACATTTTTCTGAGAGGAGATCAAGCATCACTGATGAAGAGAGGTCAATGCAGCCAGTAATGAGCAGAACTCACAAAAACATTGCAAAAATTACTCCAGTTCTGCATCTGAGAAGTATCACAGACCAAGTAAACATCAACAGAAAAATTGTTAGGAAAATCCTAACTGAAAATCTTGGCCAACAACTCATGGCTCTTGCATCACGACAATGCACCAGCTCACATGGCACCATTCGTGAGGAAGTTTTTAGCCAGCAAACAAATAACTGTATTGGAACACCCTCCCTACTCACCTGATCTGGCAATGACATTTTTCTTTAACCAAAGATAAAGGAAATATTGAAAGAAAGACATTTTGATGAAATTTAGGACATAAAAGGTAATATAATGACAGCTTTGATGGCCATTTGAGACAAAGAGCTCCAAAATGGCTTTGAAGGGTGGACTAGGCGCTGGCATTGGTACATAGCTTCTCAAGGGGAGGACTTCAACGATAACAATAGTGATATTCAGCAATGAGGTACGTAACAATTTCTCTAGAAGGAATTTGCAAACTTAATTTTCACCTTGTATTTAATTTGAATGGGTCGTTATGTTTTGTCAAAGACAATCCCCATGGCTCTGAGATCTCTGAGGGTAAAATGTTTGCCTTCTAGGGACGATTCTGCATGAGGATTGCTGTGACACCTTGAAGAAAAGTTATTTCATCTCTCTTTATAAATTGCTCACTCCTCTTTGTTAGAAGCAAAACTAGCCCTTATTAATAAACTTACACTTTCTTGCCACAAGTAATTATTATCAGTTTTATTTAGCAGTCCGCCTAGGCATATGGATACTCAGAACCCCTGTGGATCCAAGATTCCACTTATGGAATGGCTCCAAGGCTGGCACCACTGGCAGGGCTGGAAGTTTCACTCACCTGTGGACAGTCCATCCAGGTGGGTTATCCCCAAGACGCATGCAGCAGTTGGTTGTCTGAGCCGTACAACTTCAGATCAGTTAGATGGTGCCTCTTAAGGAAGTCCATATGGGCTGGTAACCCTGGAACTTTCTAGGGCAAAGACTTTCAGTATGTCTGCTGTCAATTATCAAAACCCAGGTAAATGCAACCAGTGTAACATGGTTTCTTGTACCCTCAATGAATCCCCAACAATAAAAAAAAAAAAAAAAGCTTGTTCTCAGCCTTGCTGCCCATCCCCATAGCCACTCCCTGGGCTCTTCTTTAGCTTTGTCTCTGGTTCCCTCTAATGCAGGCTGCCATCAACCATCTGCAGGAAAGCTGCCTGAGTGCCTTAGGGGTGAAACAAGCTCTCATGGGCGTTCTGCTATATTAGCTGGTTACAGTGAAGTTTCATTTCTTGTCTACTCTACAGCTGGGAGAAGTGAGTTCATTTTAATTAAATTCATCCTCTTTACCCTCACTGTTCTGAACTATTTTCCTTTGCTAGAATATTCAGAAACATACTATGGTCTTTTTACCTTTGTTTCTTTGAATATAACCATTCCATCATCATCTGCAATATGATAGTTAAAATTTATGAAATATTTGTTTTATGCCTGATGCTTTCCTAAGAATATTACATCTCTGTGTTCATTTGACCTAACCAAACTTTTGGGGTAGTTATTATTAATATCATCATTTCTAGAAAAGGACACTGACATTCATGAGATTGTGTAACTTGCCCAAGGACTTCTGCCCAGTTAGTGGTAATATGAAAGTCCAGCTTGGTGGTTGTGACAGTGGTACTTTACCCAGCCCAGTCCCTGGCCCCAGCAACTCTTATTCATCCTTTAGATCAGGACTATCTCTTGAAGATTTCCACAACCCCAATCTAGGCTCCCTGTCCCATTCCCCCATGGCATGTGTTACCCCATCACACTGCTGGATTTTATCCCCCATGTGTTATTCACCTCTTGCTTCTGGCTCAGGCCTGTGTTGGAGAGTTATACTTATGTAGATTGGGAGGCTCACAACACTTTATTAATATTTTTTGCCGTTGCATATCTACATTTTTATAATGCAGTTGTGTAAGAAGTCATGGTTTTAGCTGTCCTGATGAAATGTGCTGAAACTGCTTGAATTCTATTTGATTATGTTAGAACATGAAGTGTTCAGAAAAAAGGCAGAAATGCTTGAATAATGCTTGAATTCCATCTGATTACCTTAGAACATGAAGTGTTCAGAAAAAGTCAGAAATGCTTAAGGTGGGGGGTTACATGGGTTCATGGTGTCTGAGAGTCTGGAGCATGCAGGACCACTATAATTCCTTTGTATTTGAAGTTGGGCTGCTTGGCATAGTATAAACACTGGATTTTTCAACAACCCATGTGCCCATCAACCTAGGAATGGATTAATAAGCTGTGGGAAATGTACACTGTGGAATACTATTCAGCCATGAAAAGATGGAGACTTTACATCTTTTGTATTACCTGGAAGGAGTCGAAACACATTCATCTTAGTAAAGAATGGAAAAGCAAGTATCTAATATACTCAATACTAACACCAAGTCAGTAGACAAACTAATATACACCCACAGAAGAGAAAAACTCAATTCAATTCAATTTGGGGGAGGAGGAGGAGAAATTGATGTGTTCCCATCTCATGGGTACAATGTAAGGGTGTATGGCACACCTCTTGAGTGAGGGACACAACTACAAGAAGGACTGTACCTAACAAAGGCAAACATTGTAACCTAATTGTACCCTCATATTAATCTGAAATAAATTTAAGAAAAGAAAAAGAAAAACAAACAAACCTTGGATTTTGAAGTGGGAGAACAGGATCCTTACTCTAGATCTAAGGATCTGTCTCACTGACTATGGGACTTTGAGCAGATCCTTTAACATTCTGTGAACATTAATTTCCCTTAAGAATTTTCTTTTATCTCTAAAGCTGTATGATCTTACGTCAAAATAAGAATATGAGATAATTCTGAACAAAAAGCAAGGAAAATATTGCTGGCTTTCTGTTCTATATTCTTGTATGTGTATGGATTACTATTTTTACAAAGAACTTCAAATTCTTTCATCTCAGTTCTTAAAAAATATTAAAATAATGGATGGCCTGGGGAGCAAAAAAATATATTTACAAATGACTGCTTTTTGGTGCCTTTGAATGTGAAGTTCATGAAAAAAGCAAAAGAGTATCTTTATAAGCTTAGTGAGCAATACCCAAAGGGCTGAGTGTACATACTTCAGAGCCCTGAGATTTTTATCAGCCATATGCTCCTAGTTGATAATGGCAGATTTAGCAAAGTTGGTGTTTCAAAGATGTGTGGGCAGGGTTCTGGGTCCTGTCTCCCATAGACTAACTGACCTTTTCCTTTTCAAATTTTATGTACAGTTTCTTTATTAACAGTGAGCCAACATTCTGGGAAAATCTGTAAAACAAAAAGTCCAGGACGTGACTTGGACAGATTGTTGACTGCATTCCCTATGCTAGGTTTGACGGACTCCTCCATGTATGACAGCATTTCATTTTGTTTTTAATGTATTCGATGGTGAAGGAATCCTGAACCAACCCATTGTGGTGAGGCTCACAAAGATTTAATAGAGTCCGCAGCAGGCCACAGAGAGGGATTCATTACGCTCCAAAGAGTGAGACTCAAGCCATGTATATTCAACATAGGAAGTTATCATTAAAAACTGCCTTCATTAAGATGACAATGCTTGAGTTTATTAGTAGGTCATGTGGACAGATGCAAAGCTATCTGAAACAAACAGTGCTACAATGTAGTATTAGGAAAAGGAAAATCATCTTTAAGATGAATCACTAATACAAACATCACCACACCTCTGCACGCCTCACCAGACCCCAATTTCTATTAAATTAAAAATCCATTGTATTTTCTAAAATCACTTATTTTAGAAGCTAACAATCTAATCAGTCAAGAAATGTCATGGGTTCACTTTTTGTCTTAATAATGTTGGGATTTATAAACATAGTTTATATACAATAAAAATAACTATATTTTCTTACTTTTCAATGCCCACAGTTTGTGGAAGACAGAGTTGAGAATTTTGCTAGGTTATCTGTATGTAGCATAAACTTGGAAATTAGTTTTAAGAAACCTGAAATTTATCTGGAGGGGAAAGCATATATTTAAAAACTACAATCTTCAATATTCTTTGTGTGTTTACTGTTTGCTAACACTATGGCAAATGCTTTACATGCATTGTTTTATTTAATCCACCCGCTAGGTAGATATTATCATTATCCTCTTCAACAGCTGAGGAAATTGAGGCTTAGAGACATTAAGTACCTACCCCTGCAACTCACAGTTAGTGAGCTGTAGAGCTGGAATTCGAACCAAGGCTTGTTTGAATTCAGATCCACGGCTCCTAACCTTTCCAGATGACTTCGAATTCCTCAAACCCATAATATGGAACTAAGAGCAAATGTGAGGCAGACTGAATCCACGAGCTTTTATAAAGATGAAATAAAGAAATAGGTGTGTTAATAATGACATCCAGGGGTAAGTTGAGTATTTCTCATTAATCATCATGAGCACAGAATATTACCAAGGAACACACAAGGAGACAAAAGCATAGTGAGTATTATTTGTGTCACTTTGAACCACTGTCCTCCCCGCTAACCACACTGTCTTTCAGACCCTCCACTGTATCACCCCTCCTCCATGCTTAGAGTCACTGCCTGAGAATCTGAAATATGGGGGAAACAGGTCTTAGTGTAAAGTTGGATTCTGTGTTTTTTTTAATTTTTATAATTTTATTGAATCATAATTGTGTACATTGGTGCAATCGTAGGGCACAATGTGCTTCATATACATTCAGAAATATTTTTATCGTACTGTTACAGATAGCCTTCATGGCATTTTCTTGATCACTATATAAAGACATTGACACTCTACCTTTAATAAGTTTCACCAGTACCCTGCTAAGATGCACCGTAGGTGTGATCCCACTAATTGCCATCCCTCCACCCATCCTCCTCCCTCCCCTCCACTCCCTTTCACCTTTCCCTGTATTCTTGTGCTATAGTTGGGTTTTAGCCTTCATACGAAAGCTATAAATTCGCTTCATATTAGGGCTGAGTACATTGGATACTTTTTCTTCCATTCTTGAGATACTTTGCTATGAAGAATATGTTCCAGCTCCATCCATGTAAACACAAAAGAGGTAAAGTCTCCATCTTTCTTTAAGGCTGCATAGTATTCCATGGTATACATGTACCACAATTTAT
>CAUYON010101101.1:0-17538 GCA_963573935.1 Arctocebus calabarensis | reverse complement strand
TTTCATATAGTAAACGAGAAAATATCATGAATGGTATGTCAATCAGGTTGATAAAATATCTCAGATTGCATGTGAAGTCCCCACACTGTACCCCATGGTTGAACTAATGTACACAACTATGATTCAATAAAAAAAAAAATATTAGTGCCTATCTTTGAGATTCTTTTTTCTGAGTCCCAGCCTATTCTTAAGGCTTTTCTCTATATTTTTATATTGTTGACTGAATTTTTATTCCAAAAGCTCTGCTTGATTTCTAAAAATACTTTTATTTCTTTATTAATTTTTTTTCACTTATTTCCTACATTTTTTTTGTGGGGAGCGGTTGTTGGGATTCTATTTCCTTTGTATATCACTGAGGTGCTTCAGTCCATATTCAACATTCTTCATCAGTCATTTCAATATTCTCATTCCGGTTTGTTTCCCTTGGTATGGAGTTGTTTTCTTTTGGAGGTTACTTTTAACTCTGATTTTGCATGTTTCTGAAATTCCTTCACTAGTTCCTTTTCATCTACAACTGCATTGATTCTTATTTTCTAATTTTCTTTTGGTTAGGCAATGACATGGCTTAATCTCTAAAATTGCTACTGTTGCCTGTGGGTAAGCCTCAACCATGCCCTGTATGATTGGGTCAGTAAGTGCTCTAAAGGGCATGCAAATTGACCTCCCTGTCAGTGGGTGGCATTTGACATGAGGAACAAGATGCAGGGTTGTTTTGGGGTCTTGGAATTGTTTCTTGTCCCTCAGAAGAAGTATTTCATTGCTCTAGTCACATGATGAGTGGGACCCTGGAACTTCTGATGAGTTCTAATTCTCTGTCACAGCAGAAACAGGAGGGGAAGCATGACAGGGGAAGTCTGGGTTGGATGATCTTGCCCTCAGTCTCTGCCATGCTGGAAATGCATGTTTCAGCTGAGGTCAAAGGTTTACTCCTAGCTTCTAGGCTAAGCAACCAGGGAGAAGATGAAATGGTCTCACCAAACCTAAAAGTCTGCTTGTGGAGGTGGACTCTTCTTAGATTCACAATCTTGCAGTTTGGAACCAGCCTCACTCCTCTCCAGCATCCTTTGCTTTGTGGTTTCATTGTGCCATCTACTGCCAGGCAGGAGCTCAAACAAGACATGCTCCCCTATGACTGTGATGCAGGCCAGGAGGTTCTTTTCCCTGGATCCTGGATTAAGCTGAGAGCACAATCTGTGTGTGGAGGGACGGGTGCCCTGCAAGCACATAGCAACTGGGACCCACACTGTACCCTCTCCTTAGATCTGTCCATGCGGATGAATTATCCAATATCATCTTCATGCCCCTGTGCAAAATTATTAATACCTGGGGGTACAGGATCTGGGATATAGCCCTCTCCCTGGGTCCCCAAATTCAATACCTGACTATACCAGGGAGAAGTTTGCTGGTCCTGAGTTGCCCAAAAGGTGCCCAAGGAGATTTGATGTATGTTTCCTTTAGAATGTGCCTCACACTGGTAGTCACAGGAAAATCAGCACCAGGGAGGACGGGAAGGCAGGGCTATTACTGTCCAAGCACCCCTAAGTCCACTGAAGCACCCCTGGAGAAAAGTTCTGAGTCTTTCTCTCTGTGAAAGCTTTGGTATGATGGCTTAATTTTCTTTTCTGGCAGCCCAATTGTCTTTCTTGGTAACCATGGATTGAACAAGGGGAAGGGGAGAAAAAGTCTCGATAGAGGAAAGCTTGCACTCTGTAATGTCTGTCCCTCTCTCCAGGAGGTTTCCTACCCAGAATGTCCAGGAATTGGAGTCATGCAGATCACCTTGGACCCACTGGATCCCTATGGCTCTTGTAGTCTGGGCCAGAGTTGGGAAATGTCTGTGTGGAAGTGAGGAAGATGAAACCTGAGGTGTTGAACTCTCTACAGTGGACAAAGGTACATGGTAGATAGTGAAGCAATATGCCCCCTGCCATTGGGGCTCTAGTTGTGAAGATGAGTAGTGCTTAATACCTGCTTTGACCATGGTGCCCTGTCCATGGGAAGCTCCCACCCAGCTTGTTGGCAGCAGAAGCTTCTGGGGTCATGTGTTCAAAAAGTTTCTCTAGCAGCTCAGAAATACACTAACTAGTGGCAATCTGAGGGAGAGAGAGAGAAAAGAAAAAAAAAAAAAAACACTTCACCTACTCTACTCACTGGACTCCAAGCTTCTTGGGGGACCTTCTTTGGTGATACCTTGTTACTTCCACATGTTCTTTTCCATAACTTCTTCCCATGGAGTCTCCTGAAAGTTCTAGCACATTTCCCTCAGACCCACAGCAAATCTATATTTATATGATAGTTTAGTTTTGTTTTTTTTTTCCTCTTTCATCTACAACTTCTCCTTCATGTGGAGATATTTATGGTCACTGTATTTCTGGTAAGCTATATTGCCGGTGGTTTTGTTCAATGACTCAGAGCAAGCATCCAGATTATAACTAAGAAGGTCCCTTATACTAACTCTAAAGGTAAGTGGCTCTGTCCTTTTTTTATTCTACTTCCTTGAAGTAGCATGTATTGTTTGAATCTCTCTTTTTTTTATAATGTAGATAATTCTTTCTACAAACTTCTCTTTTGGAAGTGCTTTTGCTGTATCCCATAAGTTTTGCTAAGTTATGTTTCTATTTTCTTTTCTCTCAAGAATTTTTAAATTTCCCTGTTAATTTTCTCAATGATTCATCAGTTTTTCATAAAGATGTTTAATTTCTGTGTTTCTGCAAAATTTCTAAAATACCTCCTTTTTTACTGATTTCTAGTTTTATAATATGGAGGTCATAAAAGATACTTAATATGATTTCTACTTAAATTTATTAAGACTTGTTTTGTGGCTTACCATATGATCTATACTAGAGAACATTTCATTTGCTGTTAAAAAGATGTGTAGCCTGAAGCTATTGGTGAATTATTCGGTATATATCAGTTATTTTTATTTGATGTAGATTGTAGGTTAAGTTGAATGTTTTCTTATGCATTTTCTGTCTCCATGGAGTTTTAATTTAAATTAACTATATAGTAAATGCATTGTCTTGCCATCCAAAACATTAACATGTAAGAAGTATGTTACTATTATACTGTTTAAAATTATTGTGATATTAGCACTCTATATAATAGTTTTCTTCTTCTAAAAACATGTATGTCTTATTTTATACATTTAAATACATTATTACATGAAGATAACATATATTAAATACCTTACATCTAAGAAAGTCCCTTATACTAACTTCACTAGTATGTTGTGAAGTATATATTAAATACATTATCTTACCTTTCCTTTTCTAGTTAGCCTGGCCAAGGGTTTATTGACTCTATTAATGTTTTCAAAGAACCAACTTTTTGTTTCACTGATAGGCTGCCTTTGCCATATCCTACAAGTTTCATTAAGTTGTGGCTTCATTGTCATTTTGTTTGATAGAGGGAGAGTTAATGGTGGTACCACACATATGGAACATATTGCAAGGGTACAAGTCAAATCTATCAAGTATTGAACACAAATGTCTTAACACTGTGATAAAGTAAATGAGGTGAAAGCTATGTTAATTAGTGGGATGTAAGCACTCCAATTTGTACAAATCATCAACATATTGAACCCCCCAAAAAGAAAATAAATCTATTGATTTCCTTATTTATCTCCTCCTTCCCAGCTGTATCATTCAGCATAAGGTTATTTAGTTTCCATGACTTTGTGTGGGAAATGAAGATATTTGTTAGATTTGATTCTACTTTCATTCCATGATGGTCCAGAAAGATGAAAGGTATGATTTTTATTCTTTTAAATTTGTTGAGATTTTATTTGTGTCATAACATATGATCAATTTTGGGGAATGATCTTCGTCTGGTGAGAAGAATGTATACTCAGTTTTATTGAGATGGAATATTCTGTATATGTTCATAAAGACCATTTGTTCTAAGGTAATGTTTAAGTCCATTGCTTCTTAGTTAAATTTCTGCTTTGAGAATCTGTCCAGTTCCATCAAGGGAGTGTTGAAGACCCCAGTTTCTATGCTGTTGCAGGTTCTCATATTGTTCAATCTGTCCAGTTCCATGAAGGGAGTGTTGAAAACCCCAGTTTCAAAGCTGTTGCAGGTTCTCACCTTCAAATTGGAGCATTTAAGTTGGGTGCATAGATATTTAAGGTTGATGTGTCTTCTTGTTGTATCATTCCCTTAATCAGTGTATTAAGGTTCATCTTTCTTCTGTGTCTTTCTTTACTTTTGTTGGTTTGAAGCCCAAGTAATCTACAAATAAAATGGCTATTCCTGTTTTTACTGATTTCCATTTACCTAAAATATGATTTTCAAGCCTTTCACCCTGATTCTTGTTTTGTCCTTGAAGGTTACATGTGTTTCCTGAATACATACCATAATTGGCTTGTACTTTTTTATCCAGTCAGCCAGCCCATGCCTCCTCAGTATAAAAATAAGGCCATTCACATTTACTGAGAGAATTGACAAATACAGAGTAGTTCTGTTCATCTTGTTTTCTGAAAATCTGTTGTTTAGTTGTGTCACTTGTGCTATTGTGGAAGCTAGGCTTTGTCTTTTAGTTTCTGGGTATCTTTACTTTGTTGGTGGTCCATTGAGATGTTCAGTATATAGAAAGGATGTGAGTACTTCCTGCAAAACTTGTGGAGAATTTCCTCAATGTTTGCTTGTTAGTAAAAGATTTGATTGTTAAATATAAAACTTAGTTTAGCAGGATACAGAATCCTGAGCTGAAAGTCGTTTTGTTTACGAAGGTTAAAGACAGATGTCTTATGGCTTGAAAAATTTCCACTGTAAAGTCTGCTGTCACCCTGATGTTTTTCCCACTGTAGGTAAGAAGTTGCTTAGACCTTGATGCTTGCAAAATTTTCTTTCTCATTTTGACTTTGGCCAAGTTAATTAGAATGTTTTTTGTAGAAGATGCTTTGTTTGAATTGGGTCATCTTGGACTTTTGAAAACATCTAATGTCTGTGCCTTTGGGTCTCTCAGAATGCTTAGTAAATTCTCCATCATGATGTCTTAAAGTAGAAGTTCAATGCTTTTAGGATTCTTTTCCTCCTTCAGAGATCCCGATGATTTGTATGATTGTGCATCCTGTGTAGTCCTGCATCTCTGTAAGAGATTAGTCTGCTTTTTCTCTCTTCCTTTCTCCCTCATTGAATGATGGGTTAGTTCAAAAGTCTTGTCTTTGATTTCTGAGATTCTTTCCTCTCCGTGGTTTACTCTATTGCTGAATCTGTTTTCTGTGTTTTGAAACTCCTTCAATACCTCTTTAAATTCCTTAAGCTATGCTATATACTTCCTACTTATGTCCAGATCCTTGGTGACTTTGTCTTTAATTTAATTGATTTCTCGAGACTTGAGTTTGAACTTCTTTTTGTATTTCTTTTTCCATTTTCTCTTATACTTCATTCATCTCAATTACCATCCATATTATTAATTCTATTTGTGTCATTGAACAATTTCTTATCTCCTTTTAATATCTTGGATGGAGTTGATCTGGTCTGATTTTTCTTGTTGCCAAAGTTCTTCTACTGATTCCTCTTCATATGTGCTTTCTATTCATTTGTGCATACACATATATATTTCCTTAATTACACACACATGTATACATATAATGTGTATATATACATATAATGTATACATATATACATATATATCAAATATATGTGCCTATATATAATCTCAGGATAACGTGAGAGTACAAACGTTTTGGTTACCTTGTTTTCATTTCTAAGGTAAAGTTCAAGTTGTAGTTGAGCCCTTCACCCAGGAGGTGTGCTAAATACCCTTACATTGTGCACATTAAGTGAAAACCTGACTTATACTCCCCATCCCCTCCTC
This sequence comes from Arctocebus calabarensis, assembly GCA_963573935.1. Taxonomy (NCBI): domain Eukaryota; kingdom Metazoa; phylum Chordata; class Mammalia; order Primates; family Lorisidae; genus Arctocebus; species Arctocebus calabarensis. The sequence goes on along the minus strand of CAUYON010101101.1, from coordinate 11,718 downwards.
TTTCTCCTTCCCTTCCTATGCCCTTGCACTCACTAGAATACAATTGTGTATTTTTTTGGGGGGGGTTAGTTATTCATGTATTGATTTTATATTAGTATTGAGTACAATGGATGTTTATTTTTCCATTCTTATGGTATTTTACTAAAAAAATGTCTTCAACTCCATTCAGGTAAACACACAAGATGTAAAGTCTCTATATTTTCTTATGTCTGAATAGTACTCCATGGTGTATATATAGCACAGTTTGTTAATCCATTCATGGTTTGATGGCAAATTGAGTTTCTTCCAAATATTAGCACTTGTGAATTGAGCTGCCATAAACATTCTAGTCCAAATTTCCTTATGGTATAATGATTGTTTTTCTTCTGAATAGATACCTGGTATTGGGATAGTGTAATCAAATGGAAGGTCTACCTTTAGTTCTTTGAGAACTCCTCATACTTCTTTGTATGAGTTTCCAATCCCACCATCAATGCAAAAATGCTCCATTCTCTCCACATCCATACCAACATTTGACGTTTTGGGATTTTGTGATGTGTATTATTCCCACTGGGGTTAGGTGATATCTAAACTTGATGTTCATCTTCATTTCTCTTGATGATTAGGGACAATAAGCATTTTTCCATGTGTTTGTTGGCCATTCACCTGTCATCTTCAGAGAAGTTTTTGTTCAAGTCTCTTGCCCACTTATAAATGGGATGGTCAGCTCTTCTCTTTGATAAATTTGAGTTCTCTGTAGATTCTTGTTATCAGCCCTTTGTCAGATTAATAGCATGCAAATATTTCCCCCCATTCTGAAGGCTGACTATTTGCTTTAGGTTTTGTACCTTTGGCTGTGCAAAAACTTTTTAGCTTGATCATGTGCTATTTATTAACATTTGCTGTTGCTATAATTGCCACTAGGGTGTTTTTTAAAAAATATTTTTCCAGCCTACTTTTGCCATGGGTTGCCCCCACACTTTGATCAAGGATTTTTATTGTTTCATGTCTTAAGTTTAAATTTTTTATCCAGTGAGAGTCAATTTTTGTCAGTGATGAGAAGTGCAGGTCCAATTTCAGTTTTCTACATATTAAAATACTTTTATGCTGGAATGTTATGTTTTTCCTAAATTTTTATTGGTGATATTCTCTTTGGGATGCCTTGGGCACATCCTACGGGGCATCTGGGACCTATAAGGCAGAGCCTGGGATGACCAAGTGCAGCATCCATATACCAGGAATAGTGTCGTTCAGTTGTCTTTGGGAAATGATGGATAACAATCAGGTGGCCTGGTGATGGCACCAACTGCCCTAAAGCAAGGAGTTATCCTTGCCCCTTTTAGGACTTGCCAGTGCATAGGGGAAGCTCCTTGTTCCTCTAAGTGATCAACAGGTAGTAGGGCCAATTGGCTGCCTGTTTTAGGACTGATTTAATGCCTAAACTGAGTGGCTGATGTAAGTTCAGAGGACTTGGTATGAGGAGCTTGCCCCAATCCTCCCAGGACCTGCCAGAGCAGAGCAGATTCTTGTTAGTCAGTTAGCCTTCTAAGTATGGCTGTTGGTATCTTGGGATACTAAAACAGGTTGGCTGATATCGGGTTCACAGATTGGGGGAAGAGGAGTGGAGTCCACTGTGACACTTGTGGGGCCTTCAGAGCAATGCACACCTTGTCATCATGCTGATCCACTTAGCAGAGTTTTAAGGCTATTTGAAAACTAAAACAGGAGGGTTGAAATCAGATCCAGAGGCATCAGGAGATGGAGCTCAGCACTCTCTTTCATCACTGATTTTTTAAATAAACTGATGCTTATACCTGTGGCCTTTATGCATACAACTTCCCAAAATTTCCTTTTAGGAGTGATTATGTAAGGGTCCCTGAGGACCAGCCTGGTTTTCTCTAACTGGGTGGGGTGGGTCTGGGGTAGGACCTCCAGGTGATGTTCTTAGGTTGCGGCCAGTTCCCAGATAGTGAGGCAAATTTTTCCAACCAAAGTGTCAGCTTCACCTGCAACAAATTAAAGAAAGACATGACTTTCTGACTTTAGCAAAAGTGTTAGAATTAAGCCAAAGTGTAATGATACAGTCCCAGCATTTGCCAAAGTGTCAGATTCACTCACAATAGATTGAAAAAAGCCATGGTTTTGTCCAAAGAGTCAGTTCTGCCTGCAACACATTTGAAAAGTTGTAGCTTTAACCTGCAGTTGGGGGAGGGGAATCTGCACCTTGCCTTATGCTTCTCTGGATTTTGCAGAGCAGGGTTTTCTCAAGAACAGGTCCACTCCTCTCCAAACCGTTAGAGCCAAAGCTGAGGGCAGAACCTTTAGGGACAGTCTACAGGGCCCATATGACCAAGTCACTCCATAGGGTGCAGTGAGATCCCCACAACAGGAGACAAAATTTACTGCGACTCTGCCTTGTCAAAGACAATATAGTTGATCCACAGTTTCCTTCTACAGCAAGGGGGGAAGTACTCCCAGTTTACTGGGTCACACTGCACAGAGGCCCCTCTGAGTTCCGGTTAGGTATAGTGAGGGAACAGGGTCTGTCTCCCTTCACAGTGGCAGGCTGTGGGTCCTGCCAGTTGCCAGTGATAGAGGAAGTAGCCTTTGTAACCCTTGCTTCTGTGGTCACTCTGGGGGGTGGGTATGGTCCAAAGCTCCTTCACGTCTCTTGTGCCTGGGGGTGGGGCAGCCCTTCCAGGTTGAAGTTTTCTAGCACTCCTGACTCACTTGTGCAAACAGACTAAGACCTCAGCTGGGGGAAATTTTTTCTGGTAATCAGAGAATAAAAAGGGAGGAGAGGAATAGGCTGCAGCCACAAGGTGGCTGAAACCAAAATTGTTCACTAGTCTGCCTGGTGGGAAGGGACCAAGAGGAGGAAATGCCTAGATTTCCTCCTAGGCAATTTGGGAGGAAAATTGGGTCTTTGATCCATCATGGCATTTTCTGGTGAGGCAAGTAATCCTGTGATTCACTGCTGGCAGAGAGCCCCTGGATGTCCAGAGTTGTCTCCCTTACCCTTGTACTTAGATCTGAGCTCCTCCAACTCTGGTCTATTCTATAATTGTTTTCTGTTCTCTCATTTCCTATTTCCTGTCTTTCTCTTCAGAGTTTGTCTCAGTGGGGATACTAAATACATTGATGTCTTCTTTCTGTGATCTATTCCCCAATTTCAACTTCTCTGAGTTCATTTCAGTGGAAGTTTCCTCCTCTGGACAGAACCTTTCGACAAAAGCTGTAGTCATGTATCTAAATGAAAAAAAGGAAATAACATCTAGTAACCCAGAGATATAAAAGATCATCACTGATTATTACAAAAATTTCTATGCCCATAAATTGAAAACATGGAGAAACTAGACCATTGTCTGCAATCACACTACCTCCCTAAAGTCAACCAGAAAGAATGAAAAATTTTGAAAACACCAATATGAAGCACGAAACTGTACCAACAATAAAAAGGATTCCACAAAGAAAAGTCCTGGACCAGACTTTTTTACACTAGAATTCTACCAAACCTTCAAAGTTGAATTCGTACTTAATTGTAAATCCTATTCAAAAATATTGAAAAGGAAGGTACCCTCCCCAAATCTTTGTATGAAGAAAATATTACACTGAAACAAAAATAAAGAAATGACTCAACAAAAAAGAAATAATTATACATCACAATGATATGATCCTCTCATTAAATAAAGAAAAACATTCAATAAAATTCAGCATTCTTTTCTGAGAAGAACACTTAAGAAAGTAGGCATAAATGGAACATTGCTTAAAATGATCAAAGCTATCTACAATAAACCCGCAGACAATATACTGAATGAAGTAAAACTGAAAGTGTTTACCCTTAAAACTGGAAACAAAGATGTCCACTATCACTACAACTATTCAGCACAGTGCTGGAAGTTCTAGTTTATGCAACCAGGCAAGATAATGATAGCAAGGGTATTCAAATGGTGACAGAGAAGCTCAAAATCTCACTCTTTGCTGATGATATGATTTTATACTTAGAAAATCCCTGGACCTCAAATGCAAGACTACTGGAAAAGATCAAGAAATACAGTAATGTCTTGAAATATAAAATCAGTGTCAGAAATCAATAAAAAAAGAATTATTGCCTTTATGTACAACAATAACAATCTAGCTAAGAATGAAATCAAAGACACAATACCCTTCACAGTAGCTGTAAAAAAGTAAAACACTTGGGAATATACCTAATAAAGGACATGAGGGATCATGACAGAGAGAACTATGAAACCCTGAGAAAATAAGGACCAGAAGATGTTAACAAACGGAAGTACATACCACGTTCATGGCTGGGAAGAATCAACATTGTTAAAATGTCCATATTATCCAAGCAATCTACAGATTTAATGCAGTCCCTATTAAGGCACCAATGTCATACTTTAAATATCTTGAAAAAAAATAGTACTTTGTTTTATATGAAATCAGAAAAAAATACGGGAATAGCCAATACATTACTCAGAAATGAAAACAAATCAGGAGGTTTCATGTTACCAGACTTCAGGCTATACTATAAATCTAAAGGGGTCGAAATAGCATGGTACTGGCACAAAACTAGAGATAGATATATGGAACAGAATAGAGAACAAAGAGATGAATCTGGCCACTTATTGTCATTTGATCTTTGATGAACTTATCAAAAACATTCAGTGGGGAGAGAATCCTTATTCCACAAATAGTGCTGGATGAACTGGCCGATAACCTGTAGAAGACTGAAAATGGACCTTCACTTTCACCACTAACAAAAATTGATTCTCACTGGATAAAAGATTTGAACTTAAGACATGAAGGTATAAAAATAGACGAAGAGAGTACAGGGGAACTCTTGAAGAAATTGGCCAGGGAAAATGTTTTATAAGGAGGAACTCCTGGCAATAGAAGCAACACTAAAAATATATTTCTGGGATCTGATTAGACTGCTAAACATTTTGCAACATCTATGTTCCTGGATACATGTTTTGGTCTGAGAGTTACTACACTTAGATCTAGATATAAAGTTTCCACTTTTCTCTGAGTTTTATGTAGAACAAATATCCTATTACAAAACATATTTTATAATGTTTGAATTAGATGATTCATGTTAAGTTTTTCAGGCTTTATTTTCTTTCTAATTGGTTTTGCTCTTTCTATCCCTTCATACTGATGCCTAAAACATATCCTATTATAAAGAATTAACAAAAGAAAAGGGAATTTGAAGTTGAATTGCAATTGGCTACTCCTAGAGTAAAAACTGAGAGGAACAGGGAGGTCCCCCAAATCATAGCAAGAATTTTGTATTAGAAATAACACTGAAATAAACTTTTGTAACAAAGATCATTCTCTCAAACCTCCCCAACTGGTTAGAGTTGGTTTCGGCTAAGGTGGAGCTGGCTCTGTCATTACACTGTTGTTATTACTGATAATTACTTTTATTGTGCTATGCAATATTTATAGGACATTTTATAACATCATACATAAAGAGTAAGTCTCTTTTTTCCAATATTGAAGTATCACTTGGAGTAAATATTCTGGTAGGTGGATTTATAAATGTTAATTTTATACATATCTCATTGCCCTCTTGGACTACATAGATATTTACCATATACTTCTAATACTTTACATGAAAGATGTAACAATACCTCCCAACACAAAACTACCAGATGTCTGTGACATACAATTTAATTGAGAGGACCAGTCTTCCTTTCTTCAATCCATTCATTCATTTATCATTTTATTCATTCATTCAAAATATTTGTTTGATCTCCCAGAAGAAAACAAGGAGTTCTACCTTGAAAATTTCCAGATTGTATTTTTTTGTCAAATGAAATCTAAATTTCGAGTAATATTTACTCATACCAGTGGGGGACTTTAGTAAACCACTTTTAGGTAGTGATTAGTCTGAGCAGACAATTGAGAGAAATACAAAGTATTATAGCTTTTTATGATTTCCATGAATTTTTTCTGATATTTATGCAGACATAGATTAATAAGATCAAAATATCCCTTTCTACCCTTTCTACTCTGGGTCAAACTAGATATATTCTAAGGAGAGATATTGAATCAGTCAACAAAATGGCTGAAATGACTCTAGGAACATTACCAAAACAGATAAGAAAACCATAAATGTGAAAATACTTTAGAATACTTTGTTACAAGCTTGCCATATTTGTGAGTCAACACAGCCTTGCTTGGAAGTGAAGATGATAGAAAGACCATAGTATTACATTTTTATATGTCTGGCTTATTAGAAATGTAAAGAAACATGTCTGTATGTGTATGTACATATCTATTATGTAAAAAATTCAAATTTAAAATACTTGTATTGTTTCAAGATTCTCTCTACATAGATATATATACATATATATACACACACACACACATATGAAATTTGCTAGTGTGTGTATTCATTAGTCCTTGGTTTTTTCCACACATTACTCTATACACATATAAAGCCTAGACTTAAATACCAATTACAAAGTTTTAGAAATTACTATATGAATCTTCTTGATGGAAACTTCTAAATTCTCTGAAATAATTTACATTTCCTTGTGGTAATTTAACACCTAAAATTAATTATTACACAATTGTAAGACATATGAGTATATCATATATTGTTTATTCATTTACATTAATTATACTTTTTAATTGTCTCTCTGAAATATTGACCAGATTTTTTACTTAATTTTTATTAAATCAGAACTGTATACATTTATGGTGTACAATGTGATGATTTGATATACAATGTGGAAAACCTAAATCAAACTAATGGACATAGCCATCACCTCACTTACTTATTTTTGTGGTAAGACATTTATAATATACTCTTACTTGTTTTGGAATTTACACTTGCATTGTGAACATTAGATGAGATCCTGCTAAATACCCTCCCTCCACTTGCCCTCCCACTCTACTCCCCTTTCTCTCCTTTCTCCTCTTTCTTCCTGGACTATATTTGTGTTTTATCATTTGTATGAATGTGTGTTTATATATTGGTTTCATAATAGTATTGAATACATTGGATACTTTTCTTTTCCATTCTTGAGATACTTTACTAAGAAGAATGTGTTCCGGCTCCATCCAGGTAAACCTAAAAGATGTAAAGTCTCTATCTGTTATAGCTGCATAGTATTCCATGGTATATATATACCACAACTTGTTTATCCATTCATGGGTTGATGGCATTTCTACACTGCTGAGATTGCAAACTAATACAGCATGTTTGGAAAGAAGTATGGAGAATTCTCAAGGAACTGAAACTAGACCTACTGTTTTGTCCTGCAATGTCATTACTAGGTATCTACCAGATGAACACAAATTATTTTACACAAAATAATTTGTCACATTTGCACCAGAATATTTATTTCAGCCCAATTAATAATATACAGAATTTTTAAATCAGGATATTGATTCTGTGTAATTGAATTCAGGTGTTAATTTACAATATTTCAGCCTGGTGATTTGATTTATACTTCCCTGAACAAATTCTTCACTATTATTCTGATTTAGCAATATCATAAGTAGAAAAAGTCATAGATTTAATAATAATTTTATAGTGGCTTTTGTATGTCGTTTTTGGTTAGATGAACTAGTAAAAGTTGAATTTTTATAAATCTTGAGATATCCCATGAGAAGTCACACTAACAATTTTCTTCTTTAATACATATATGCACATATCCCTTCGATATTCAAGTGAAATTTAAATTGTAATGGGCCAAAGAATATTTTTATTTGCAATGAAAATGCTTTACTAAATTCTAATTCTCAATCCAGTTCCCATTACAGAACATTTGGACTAAAGATCTTAATTTCAGTGCTCACTTTTTCTTTTTAAGCTTCATGGGATTTTCATGTTTATTGTGTGAAAACATTTGTGTTCTGCATTTAGTAAGTTTCACCTGACCCTTCTAAGGTACACCATAAGTGTGATCCCACCCTTTACCCTCACTCCACCCTTCCTTCCTCTCCCTCCCTTTCCCCTTTCCTCGACTCGTTGTGCTATAATTGGGTTGTAGCCTTCACATGAAAGCTACAAGTTTGCTTCATAGTAGGGGTGTATACATTGGATACCTTTTCTTCCATTCTTGAGATACTCAGAGTCAAAATATTTAATTCTGTAGTAACCTTATCTACCATTTAGGTATAAGATAAATGGAATTTTTTTATACAAATAATGAAAACAAGAATAATGCTTTTCTCTTAAAAAAAAAACCAGCTCTGTATATGTACAATAGGTTGGAAACTGTGTGTGCTTCTCAATTCTATGTTTTCATCCTATGTAAATACATGATTGACAGAAGAGGAATCATTTGAAAGAGTAAAAATCAAGCTAACATTTTCCCTCAGAAAACAAAGAAAAGGAACAAAAAGAGTGACAAACATACCATGTTTGAGTTTGGACAGCATTGACTTTTCAGCATCTACGGATGCACTCTTCCCAACTAATAAGCGTTTGGCTAAATCTTTCTTATAAAAGGCCTCGAAAACATCCTTGCCTATGTTAAATAAAAAATACAACACTCATAATATTCCAATAAAAAGTTCTGACAAACTACTTTAAAGTGCTTAATAAATCACAACATCACTTCAAAGTTATTTTGCTTTATAATACACTGTATCCAAGTTTATTAAGTGCAAGAAGCATTAGAGGTCTATTTTGTGCCAGACATTTTAAAAGGTCTTTATTGTAAAAATAAAATTAAGACTGCACTAACTTTCCTTGGGAAAAACTTTAGTTGACTGGTAGCTTTGGCACTAGTATTTGTGACATTAAAACAAGTAGCAAAAATCAAGGCTCTTAACAGTGGAAAAGTCAAAGCACAAGGCAATTAAATAATATTCTTCAAGTATCTCTAATGAATTAAATGCAAGGAATAAGATATAATTTTAAATTTCTAATTCCCAAATAAATAGTCCCTCTAAGTTGAATATACTTGCTAGCTTCTGAGCTGAGTGGTTTTAGAAGAAAATATTAAAATAGTTATACTTACCATAGATAAATCTAAATATGATCATAATTTTATCTAACATTTTCTCAAGTTCTTCATCTGTAGCTTCTTTGTTGCCTGCGCGAAGCTTTGAATCTACATACTTAGCTAAAATGGGAGAAAAAATTGTTAATGACCACAAGTATTGATGAGGTACTGGACATTATACATACCCAAAGACCAGTACTATATCCTGACTTTTTCAATGCTTCAGAGATACATATACATTATTATAAAGTCTCCAAAGTCAGGGAGACCAAGTGTCTTGTTTAATGCCACAGAACCAACACCAGAGCCTGAACTCAAACCCAAGTCTTCTGTCTCTACATCAAATCTATTTCCACTACACTGATGTTCATTAAAATGGGATACAGGTATTCCTACGGGAAGACTACATATAGCCCTATGCAGGGATAATCAAAACCACTGAAAAACATGGGGCATCTTTTGGAGTGTCTATTTTACACTGATGGTAGGCAATCTTGAACATTACTATTAAAATAGACAACTTATATTACGGAATAGAAAGTATAATTTGCTAAAATTTTTTTTTTTTGAGAGACAGTTTCACTCTGTTGCCCTCCGTAGAGTGCCATGGCATCACAGCTCACAGCAACCTCCAGTCTAGGGCTTAGGCGATTCTCTTGCCTCAGCCTCTTGAGTAGCTGAGACTTCTATGCCCGGCTACCTTTTTGTTGTTGCAGTTTGGCCGGGGCAGAGTTTGAACCCACCACCCTCGGTATATGGGGCCAGTGCCCTACTCACTGAACCACAGGTGCCGCCCCATTTGCTAAAAATTTAAGGATAAAAAGTAGACAAGGCTTCAAGGAAATTTCACATCTTTACACTAAATGGGCCCAAATCTTTAGGTTTTTACCCTGGACTTTTCCCTTTCTTACCAGCAACTATAATTCTGTGCTGTCCTTTTGTGCAGTTCTAAGTGTAGGCCTCTAGAAATAGCACCCTACCCCGTATCTAAATCACTGCAGGCTTGGAAAACGGACAATCAAGATTATTATCAGTAGAAGTAAAAAGGGTCCAATGTATTTTCTCATATAGGAAGCACATCATGTTTGACATGTGGGCTTTGAGACGTTCTTTACCTTGAAGGACTTTATTGCTTACATCCAGGTTCTTAGAAACACTTCCACCTTGTTATTACCAGCTAAGCATCCCTAAATGAGGTATAAGTACACTAAAACCTTGTCAAAAATTCAGATTGAGATTTATGACTAAATGAACATCAAGTAACTGCAAACAAAAAACTGAAAAAATACCTATAAGTTCAGCAGGTTTATTTGGTCTTTTGTTAATGAATGTTTCAAATGCTTCTTTCATGGCGTTGATAAATTTTTCATTCTTCAGAAAGCAGATATCAATTATATGGTCAACTTTATCTTTAAAATCCAGCAATTCTTGAACCATAGTTTTATCTTTTTCAGGATTAATTACAATAGTGCTACCAAATGCCTAAAAATAAAAATTACCACTTTTTAATGGAATGGAATTATCTACAATGAAGTCCCCAATTTATATATATATATATATATTTTTTTTTTTTTAAGAAGCAACGATATTTATTTATTTATTTATTTATTTATTTATTTATTTATTTATTTTTGAGACAGAGCCTCAAAATGTCACCCTGGATAGAGTGCTGTGGCATTACAGCTAACAGCAACCTCCAATTCCTGGGCTCAAGTGAGTCTCCTGCCTCCACCTTCCAAGTAGCTGGGACTACAGGCGCCTGCCACAACCCCTGGCTGTTTTTTTTTTTTTTTTTGGTTGCAGCTGTCATTGTTGTTTGGCAGGCCGGGCTAGATTCGAACCCGTCAGCTCAAGTGTACATGGCTGGCGCCTTAGCCCGTTGAGCCATAGGCGCTGAGCCCCCAAATTATATTTTAAGTTGGTACATGTATTTAAAAATCTTAAAAAATTAAAAGTGTGTTCAAATGGGGGGAAAATGAAGTGATAAAATATCCAACTTGACAACATTCATCCATAATCACAAAAATAATTAGAAATGATCACTGGGTGTTAGAAAGCTCTGAGGCATTTCCTCATTTTTAAAAAGGTCAGCTTTAAAAACTTTAAAAATGGCAATTGGGCTTCTGTGTAAGACTGAAGAAAGGAAAAAAAAAATATTGGGTTCAAAAAAGGTCTTTCTTTTTTTACATTCACAACTTTAAGTATTGTAGCTAGAAATCACATCAGACATTAATCAGACTTTATTGCTAATTTGTCACAGAGCTATCATTCTCAGGATGATTGTTTTCAAAATTCCTATTATTTAAAAAAAAATCCCCTACTTAAAAGAAGTGGATAAAACAAGAAATGCTTGCCAATATGCTTTCTTGGTATATAGATTATAAGCCATGAGAGGAAGAGCCATGTAAGTTGTTAATACCTTGATGTATTCAATCCACTGTTGCAAGAGAACCTGAACTCCACCTCGAACTCTACTGAAGAGTTGATACAGAAGAGACAAATCTTGAATTCGGTTTTCATCAAGGAGGTTATTTAAACCTGAATTTTAAAACATTTTGGCATTAAAATAAAAAAGTAAACAAAATTATCAGATATTTTAATAAAATTTAAGTTAAAACTATTATTATTATTTTTTTGAGACAGAGCCTCAAGCTGTCACCCTGGATAGAGTGCCATGGCATCACAGCTCACAGCAACCTCCAATTCCTGGGCTCAAGCGAGTCTCCTGCCTCTGCCTCCCAAGTAGCTGGGACTACAGGCGCCCGCCACA